>WJQU01002190.1:0-25000 GCA_029228625.1 Pseudolycoriella hygida | reverse complement strand
GGTGATTCCACTTTGAATCATCTGTGATTAAACTGTGAATTATCTGTGATTCCACTGTGAATCATCAATGATTCCACTGTGAATCATCAATGATTCCACTGTGAATCATCAATAATTCCACTGTGAATCATCAATGATTCCACTGTGAATCATCAATGATTCCACTGTGAATCATCAATGATTCCACTGTGAATCATCAATGATTCCACTGTGAATCATCAATGATTCCACTGTGAATCATCAATGATTCCACTGTGAATCATCAATGATTCCACTGTGAATCATCAATGATTCCACTGTATATCATCAATAATTCCACTGTGAATCATCAATGATTCCACTGTGAATCATCAATGATTCCACTGTGAATCATCAATGATTCCACTGTGAATCATCAATGATTCCACTGTAAATCATCTATGATTCCACTGTGAATCATCTATGATTCCACTGTGAATCATCGGTGATTCCACTGTGAATCATCGGTGATTCCACTGTGAATCATCGGTGATTCCACTGTGAATCATTTATGATTAAACTGTGAATCATCGGTGATTCCACTGTGAATCATCTATGATTCCACTGTGAATCATCAATGATTCCACTGTGAATCATCAATGATTTCACTGTGAATCATCTATGATTCCACTGTAAATCATCTATGATTCCACTGTGAATCATCAATGATTCCACTGTGAATCATCTATGATTCCACTGTAAATCATCTATGATTCCACTGTGAATCATCGGTGATTCCACTTTGAATCATCTGTGATTAAACTGTGAATTATCTGTGATTCCACTGTGAATCATCAATGATTCCACTGTGAATCATCAATGATTCCACTGTGAATCATCAATAATTCCACTGTGAATCATCAATGATTCCACTGTGAATCATCAATGATTCCACTGTGAATCATCAATGATTCTACTGTGAATCACCAATGATTCCACTGTGAATCATCAATGATTCCACTGTAAATCATCTATGATTCCACTGTGAATCATTGGTGATTCCAATGTGAATCATCTATGATTAAACTGTGAATCATCGGTGATTCCACTGTGAATCATTTATGATTAAACTGTGAATCGTCGGTGATTCCACTGTGAATCATCAATGATTCCACTGTAAATCATCTATGATTCCACTGTAAACCATCTATGATTCCACTTTGAATCATCTGTGATCAAACTGTGAATCATCTATGATTCCACTGTGAATCATCAATGATTCCACTGTGAATCATCAATGATTCCACTGTGAATCATCAATGATTCCACTGTGAATCATCAATGATTCCACTGTGAATCATCAATGATTCCACTGTGAATCATCAATGATTCCACTGTGAATCATCAATGATTCCACTGTGAATCATAAATGATTCCACTGTGAATCATCAATGATTCCACTGTGAATCATCGTTGATTCCCTGGTTAATAATCGGTGATTCCCCTGTGAATCATAGATGATTCCGCGGTGAATCATTGGTGGTTCCCCGGTGGATCATTGGTGGTTCCCTGGTGAATAATAGGTGATTCCTGCGCACAGAGGTGCACAGACGGACGGACAGGAAGGGTGAAAACATAGAGTAGCTATTGCTACTTATTAAAGGAAAAATTGCAATGCTAGTCAAGCTGTTTAAAGTTCAGTTAATTATATCAAATGATGTTTTGGAACAGTTTTTTTTTCGAAATGAACATCATTATCGATTTGCAAAAAATATGCCAACCTAATTATTCGAGTTTCGGCGGCACATTTCAAGTGGTAAATGGTTGTGGAAATTGATATAAAAATTATTCGATTTCAAGTCGACCGGCGCGTCGTCGGCTCAAAATGTCATAAATCGCCGACGCACGATTCTATTTTGCTAGTACATTTATTATCGTTTTGTGGGCAGATCATCGGATTCGCGTGATACTGGCCCTTTTCATCAACAGTTCGGAAAAATAATGACATGTAAAGACTTGAACGATACCTCAATAGGTTCATAGGAGGCAAAGATTCTGGGTACTCGGTCTAGGTATGTTTACAAATTCCACGGAAACAGAACATTCTGTCATACGTTTAACTGTTCTGGCGTTTCAATACTTGAACATCAAAACGTTTTCTTTCTTCCATTCTGAATTCAGAAAGTACAGAAACTAAGTAGATACACTAAAGGGCCCAAACCTATCATATATTTTGTGCCACCGTAATTCTCATATTAACCCCCACATAATGTGAACGAAAAAGATTAGAGACAGGCAGACGTCAAGTAAGAAAAAGATTTAGTTTATCCGAATGATAAATATGAGTCCAGAACAGAGGAATATAAAAAAGCTAATAAATCTAAATGTATTTTGAAACAGCAGAATCACAGTAAAACCGCAGATTTAAAGAAAGTCATAAATTATATTCAGGCGTTAGGTACATTGGCTGGCGAACACATTTTATTTTCGATTTATAATGATTGAAACATGACATATGTTTTTGCACTTGTAACGTATACATACCTTACACTATTGATTGACTAGAAGCAAATGAGTTCACTTTTATCACAACCATTTTACATGCTAAATAAGAGAAATACATGCCATTGAGTCAGAGATTTAAATTAAAGTTATGGGTGTTATGGATAATGTCACTGTTTGCTTCTTTTTCGTAATTTATCGCGTAAATTATAAGGCTGAAGAATTATTCGAGATTTTATTTCAATTTGAATTTATTTTTATATAATGGATGTATGTTTTTGAATTTGGAATACATTTTTCTATCAAAATTCTGAATCCATAAAACTGTTTTGAAAAATTAGAACAATGAAACTAAGGGCGAAAATTCAGTGGAACAAAACCTCGGGATAAATTTAGATCATTTCGGTATTAGTTGGAACTTTTCTGTTCCCTTAATATTGTCGTATCAATACTTCAGACTGTGGCAGAGATGACAGCCGACATATTTTTTCAAGTCGGCTGAAGCCTCGGCTTGGGGTGAAGATGATGTTGTAGAGCTTAGGTGTCTTCAGCAAAACATTAGATATTTGAAGGTGTCAGCGATCGGCTGCATACAAAATTAAAAGATATAGCAAGTTATAGCTCGGCTAAGGCCATATTTTAACAAAAATGCGAAAAACGACCTTAGCCGAGATGTAACTTTTAATTTTGTGTGCAGCCGACACCTTCAAAAAATGATTCCTCTAATTAATATCTAATGTTTTGCTGAAGACACCTAAGCTCTACAACGTCATCTTCACCCCAAGCCGGGGCTTCAGCCGACTTGAAAAAATATCTCGGCTGTCATCTCCGGACTGTGGACAATTCTAAGGACCACATTTTCTAATTTCATACAAACTTTATATAGGGTAAATCAATTGATGATTGATTTACATGCATGCATTTACAAACATAAAATGTGGTCCATTAGAACGTCCTACAGACTGTATGCTGGAGGGGCTCTATGTGAATCATTTTGTTTGTATTTGTGATTCTTCTTTACAACCTGCACTAACACACACAAACCATTCATCACATACACAAAATAATTCGTGAAATCGTTTCATTCCGCAGAGTAGCCTATTAGGAGTCGTTACAAATTACGTATGCACAATTTGTACACTCTGACTCTCACTTTAAGCAGTAAAAGAAAAAAAAGGATGAGAGGGTGAAATTGTAAAGTAGAAATACCAGAGCTAACAAAACTGCCGCTAGGATCCAGAACATCGAAACGTACCGGCTGCTGAGGCGAAAGAAGCGGAAACCTAAATAAAATGATCGAAACTTTCGCTTTGACGTTTAAGACGTCATTTTGACAGTTGGGATAGACCGACTTTTGATCCAAACAAACTCATCTGTACAATACCTTAGGGGTCATTCATAAAGGATGTCACGTTTGCTATAAAAAATGAGTATCCATAAAAAGGTAATAACTCAGTCAGGACATCAAATTCTGTTTATAGAACTTTGGCTACCCCCCCAAATAGGGGGAATGTTTGGGGGGTAGCCGGAGTACTATAAACAAAATCTCTGACCAGTTAGGAGATATGGACTTTGTGGAGTTTATAGAAAGCGTGACATCCTTTATAAATAACCCCTTAGTCAGGAACGTCGCAACATATGCATGTGGAACCTGGAATTTGACAGTACAAATTTTTGACACAGAAAATATCATAAGCGTCATCAGGGCAGCACGTCTAAGATGGGCATGTCATGTGACTAGAATGAACGAAACTAGGGTAGCTAAAAAAGTTCTAGTGAACAGAGTCGATGGAACGAGACCAAGGGGCAGGCCGAGAAAGAGATGGATTGATTGCGTGGAAAGCGCTGGGAGTCAGTGATTGGAAAGTGATGGTCGAAAATCGTAACGAATGGCGAAAAGAAGTTGTGGAGTCAGCCAAAACCCGCTTGGGTTAACAAAGGCTGCTAAGAAAAAGTAAGAACTCTTCCGTACGAAATCGTATAATTGTAAGCGGATGTGCTTTCGTATGAATATTTCTTTAAAGTAGAAGTTACCGGCCTCTTCTTTTCTTTCATTGAGTTTTCAGAATCATCCACTTCGACGAAATTAAAGCACCAAGTTTTGATTCGGCGGTGCTCATATTTGGTATATAATGATCCGAAGAAAAGTGCATATAACTTCCCGCATTTTATGAGATACTAATGCAATTCATCCCACAAAATTTAGATTCATAAATACATTCCTGATCGATGTGTGCGATACCAAAATTATCCCATGTAGCACGCACGTGCATATGTTAACTTTTGTTTCGCACGTATTGTTTACGTATGGATCATGAATTTTGTGGGATAAATTGGATTGGTGTCTTTAAGAGTGTACACTGCTTACAAAAGAGCCATCTGTCGGAGTCTTTTCAACTAATGAAAATTTGTATGGAAAATGTCGCAATTTTCTGTTACGTTTTTCTCTTATAGTCTTAAATGAAAACGAATGCTTATGTCTTTAACTGAATAATCAATTTTAATGACAGAAAACATTTTCTAAAAGTCAGAAATTGATACAAAAAATTTTGAGTTGATGATTGCAAATAAAAATGGCCTCCATCTTTGTTGGCTTTTGACGTTTACAAATATTTGTAAATGTATCAACTCAAAAAGTTTTTATCCATTTCTGATTCGGAGAAAATGTTTTCTGTCGTTTAAAATGATTATTCAGTTAAAGATTAAGTGAGCAAACACATTGATCGAAAATATTATGCGTTTTGAAGTGTTTATTAAGTGGAAAAGCTGAAAGACTGACTTTTGCAGTGAAATATTGAAATTCACATTTCTAGCAAATGTAAATATTTTCTCCAAAAGTGTTTCCGCAATTTTGTTTGGGAATAGCTTAAAGATGTAATGACGACATAAGCATTCGTTTTCATTTAAGACTTTAAAGGGTTCATTATATTAGACGCGATGCGAATCGCATCGCGTAAGGTTTGTGTGAAAACTCAACTTGACAAAAAAAATGTTTGTTCTGTCAAGTTGAGCTTTTATACAGACCTTACGCGATGCGATTCGCATCGCGTCCAATATAATGAGCCCTTAAGAGAAAAACGTTACAGAAATTTACGACATTTTCCATACAAATTTTCATTAGTTGAAAAGATTCCGACAGATGGCTCTTTTGTAAGCAGTGTGCACTTTTAATGCGGAAAGTTATTAATGCATGGCTGTATTTATATTGTGTTTAAACGTTTCATATCGAGGGGTGACGCACTTCTGCGGTTTATGGAATAAATGGAATAAATGGGAATAAATGGAATAAATGGAATAAATGGGAATAAATGGGAATAAATGGAATAAATATTGGAATAAATGGAATAAATGATAATTTTTTCAAATTCGTCAATACCTCAAATAGACTTTATTTTGATGGCAAAGCACACAACAAACCATACTAATGTGTCAAAAAGTGAAAAAACCTTCTTTTGAAAACTTAAAAGAATTTTTGTTGAAAAATGGAATAAATGGAATAAATAAATTTATTCCATTTATTCCCAATAAAATAAAATTTAATCTCAAGACGGTTTAACGTCAGGTCCCACCGGCAAATTTCAGAAGGCAGTCTGGTGCCGAAAAAGTTCCTATAACAATGTTGGATGGGGGTCCGAGTACATTTCTATGTACTCGGTTCTGATTCGGCACCAGGCTGCGTACTTGAGACATATGAATAGCCTGATAGAAGGCAGCCTGGTGCCGAAAATCTGTAAATTTCATAGAAACGGCCGATACGAATACTATACGTCGCATAAAATTAAACTTGGCACCAAGCTGCTGCTGCCCTCTATATAAACAAATCTTGAGTACGCAGCCTGGTGCCGAGTTGAAATTCATATGACGTACAGTATTTGTTACTGCCGTAACGATGACATTAACATATTTTCGGCACCAGGCTGCCATCTATAAGGCTACTCGTACAAATCAAGTACGCAGCCTGGTGCCGAGTTGGAACCGAATGCATGGCTACGTACTAGTTCACCCATCCAACATTGTTATGGGAAGTGTTTTGGCACCAGGCTGCCCAGCTTGAAATGCAGACTTCCACTTGCTACAATTTTATGAAGGCTGCGTACTTCAGATCCAAGATCCAATAAGTTCAGCCACTAGAAGAAAGACCAATCTAGTTCCTGAACTAACTATAATTTCGGGATCTTTTACTCAGTTCTAGAAAAATGGTTACAAAGTAGGGCTTGATTTTAAAACCATGACGTTAAATGCTTTATAATTTGTGCAAACCTTTTTTTGAACTTATTTGTCTAACTTGTGATGTTTTTGGTTCAGATATTTCGCAAAAACAAAAAAAAAAGTTTTGGGAATAAATGGAATAAAAGAATAAATGGAATAAATGAAGTGCGCCACCCCTCGTTTCATATTCTGAATTTATGTTCCTCCAATTATTTTCACTGCACTGAAAATTTGACTGGACATGATTGGTCCGAGCAAGTTTTTGGTAGTTGCAAACATATAAAAAAATGTTCAAAAAAAATGTATGTAGAACCATAAAGAGTGGCTCAACACAGAGAATTATTTCGGCAAATTTCCGTTTCTAACTGATAGTAAAAAGTAAATTATTGAAAAATGGAAAGTTAAATTCTCAGACTTTCCGATCACCCTAGTTATTTGTACCAGTTTTTTGCTGTCCTAATAAGAATAGTACAAAAATGAGCTTCACCGTCTGTATAGAAAGAGCATTGAAACAGATATTTAATCTACAGACATCTCATACTTGCACGTATATTTTGGTCTCAAACATTACGCAATAAATTAATTGAATTTTAATTTTTGAATACTATTATGGATATCTGCATATAAATTAGTTATATAATAAAGATGACTTACATTTTATTAATTGAACGACATTTGTGTGTGTTGAATATCGTACGTTGGTTCCGTTAACCTGAAAAAAGAAAATTCCAATAAGAAAACGATCAAGTTAAACAACTGCATTGTAATGCATGCAAATGAAAGCATAACAGTTATGAGTGCAAGTTGCAGTCCACACTCTAAATTTGTATCTTATTTACACCACACATATAGCAAAACACTTAATCAATCATTAAATAGTCAAATATTTATTGTTATTACTCTAATGCTATGCTAAATGCACTTCATTTTCTTGTGAAGTTGTTTTTATCATTTTTTGTACCTTTAATATCATATCACCCTCTAGTAGACCGGCTTTCTGAGATGCACCACCTGCTTTCACACTTTCCACATATACGGGATTATCTCCTGATACCTTTTAAACAAAAAAGAAACAATTGTAAACAATAAAAATATAAAGTTTTTCAAAGAAATCATAAAGTTCTCTGGCTTTGTAAGATAAGATAAAATAATAGAGGAATTATTTCTAGATGAATTTCTCGGTAAGATGATAACAGATGGCGTCATTATATTTTCGACGGTGACAACACGGTAACAATTCGTGCTTAGCCCCAGATAACAACCATATCCAATGCGCATTTTTATGCACCTTTAATGCACATAAACACATTAAATACACATTTTAGGGTAAATTGTTAGCTGGGAACGAGTTACTTTCGCTTATGCCGCACGAAGGGTCCAATATTTATGAAAATCCCTTAAAAGGGAGATTTCAGCGAATTTTTCCCCAAATATTAGCCCCTGGCGCTGTCTGTAGTAGTCGTTCACTGGACGATTTTCCAATTTTCTCACATGATTTTCTTAAAATGAGTCGATCTCCAATGACTTTTAGCGTGAAAAAATGTTATTTTCCCGGTAACCGAGTAAAAAATGTTACAAACGCGGGAAAAAATGTTATTTTCCCGGTAACCGAGTAAAAATTCCCCGGGAACTAGGAATTAGCTTGCGATTTCCCTAAAAAAACCATTTCCCGATTCCCAATAATCTTCCAAAATTAGACTTTTCCTGCGGTTTTAAACAAACTGATGACCTTTTTCTTAGGTCACAAGTAAGATTTCAACATGCACTTTCCAATTTCTCATAAGTTCCCTAATTTGCCTTTCGAATTTTCCCTGCGAACCAAAGTTTTCCCCAAAAATTTCCCAGTAACGAGGTTCGCATGTTCGCGCAAAGAGTTAGAACAATCGTTTCTTCCTGGAATTTTAGAACTTTCTGTGACAGACGATGAGAGAGACATCTGACCTCAGAGAGAATCGTGACATTCTTAGCGAATATTTCGGCGAATATGAACCAGAAACGGTTAGAATGTCAAGGTTAGGTGGTCATTTCAAATTGATGTATGACGACAGTACAGTACAGTACACAAGTACGATCTTAAGAGAGACTGAGAAAAAACATATGCAAGGGACCCGTACGCATCAGAATAGATGTGGCAAACAAAATAGATGTTGCAAAAAGACTTTAACTTATCTAAGTAAATATTGCCCTAACTCTTAAGTATATGCAATTACGTTCACATTGGAATTGGATTGTAAATTATCGAAGCAACGGCGCAAAAAACTTCTCCAAATCTCTAAAAAATTCAAAACAGTTTGAAAAAAATTAAAAACTGACAAAAAACTCACTATTTCGTGCGTCATTTCAGAGTCGCATGAGGTCATTTTTCGTACTAATGCGACAAAACGTTTTTAACGTACTAGTGCGATAAATTTTTTCGCACTAGTACGTGAAAACCGCTTTTCGCACTAGTACGAAAAAATAACTGAAATTGACAAATTTTCGCAGGAGGAAGTCTCGTAGGGGAAAGCTCGTTTTTTGTCGGTAAATTGCAAAAAACGGTGTCTGATATGTTGAATGTGCAATCCAATTGTGCCTTGACTTCAAAATATAGTTTTAGTATACTGTGAGGCAAAAGGTTTTTGTATAATCTTGTTTGTCGTCATGGCATTCCTAGTTAGAAGTTCTTTGAATAAAGACATAATCTTTTTAACTCCGGCCTTTAAATGGATACCTGAAACCAGTAAAACCAACATGTTATACGTATGCTGGTAGTTTAACGCACATGATGTGTTCCCGAACTTGCCTTCGGCTCGTGTCGGCAGTCTCACATCTAGTGCGTTAAACTAACTTCATACGTAACTTGTATCAAAAACTACTATTTTTCTACTATGATCATAAAATCGACCTAGAGCACTTGGGAGAGGCCTCTGACCCATATTTCCATGAACAGAACAGCTCGCCTCTTTTTTGTCTACAACAGCATAGAAAAGCACCAGAGTGTAGAGTCGCGTAGGGTGAGTTGGACCAGCTCTAAGGATCCTACAGCCCGAACTACTCAACAGATTTTCACCAATAGAATCGACGAAATTGAGTTTCACAGTTTTTCGTGTTTATTTCCTTAACTATGCAATATGGAGATTCACTGTCAAAGGCAAAGTTGTAGAGAATGAAATTTTAGTGTATACGTGTTTCAAGGTTTTGGGTAAAAATACCCCAATCCTGGGATATGACCACTTCTAGAATTGGGAGGGATGATCCATATCTCTAGAACTATAAGAGATAGAAAGTTGCTACCAAAGGCAAAGTTGTAAAGAATAAAATTTTAGAGAAAATGTGTCTCAGGGTTTTGGGTAAAAATGCCTCAATCCTGGGATATGACCACTTCTAGAACTGGGAGGGATGATCCATATCTCCAGAACTATAAGAGGTAGAAATTTGCTTCCAAAGGCAAAGTTGTAGACAAAAAAATTTTAGAGAATACGTTTATTAAGGATTTGGTTGGAATTGCCTCAATCCTGGGATATGACCACTTCTAGAATTTGGAGGGATGATCCATATCTCTAGAACTATAAGAGGTACAAAATTGCTTCCAAAGGCAAAGCTGTAGAGCATAACATTTTAGCGAACACGTGTCTCAAGGTTTTGGATAAAAATGCCACAATCCTGGGATATGACCACTTCTAGAATTTGGAGGGATGACCCATATCTCTAGAAAGGCAAAGGCAAAGTTGTATAGAACACATTTTAGAGAACACGTGTTTCAGGGTTTTAGGGGAAAATGGCCCAATCCTTGGATATAACCATTTCTTGATTTGAATGGTCTGAGATGTACTTCGGTAGGGCTTTACCTTGGGTAATCTCTATGGATCTTTAAAATTCTTATAGTTATAAAAGAACATAAAACGTTGGATTGTTTGCTTATTACTATATTAAGAAACGTTCGAGTCTTTTTGCAAGATTTGTTCTTTTTGCCGCATCTATTCTGTTTGTCACATCTATTCTGATACGTACGGGTCTTTGGTTATGTTTAAGTTTTTAGAACTGCAACGATATATTTAAGATTAAGATCGGTTATGTTAGATCGGATCAGTTGTGCAACCGAGTTATCTGCTTCCAATATCCGGAATATGAGAGTTCGCTTATTGTACGGACACTTCAAGGTTTGAGAATTCTACATAAAGTCACCTATTGGGTGAAGTGGCATGTGAAAAAATTTAAATTTTTCGACATTTCGACAAGTCATAACTTTAACAAATTTAATTCTTTAATAATCTGTCAAAACTTTCCGTAACTTTCTGTACATTTTCGAAATTCTCTTGGATACAATATATCCGGTAAGTATTTTAAACGGTAATTAAGGTTTTTGCGGACATTTCGCTGACTTTAATAGTCGTTGATTATATTTGAGGGCTTCATGCAAATGTATTGCATTAAAATATATAACAAAATGAAAGTTTTTCTTGTCATCTCAAGTATCTGTTACGATCAAAACAATCATTTCAATAAAATGCCTTTTAATAAGGTTCAGACCATTCAGACTAATTTACATACACAATGCGCTTTATAACGTCGTAGCCCAACTGCTCAAAAGCGTCTATTGTGTAAGTAAATGTGTGGTTTTTCTGGATCTGCGGTTATTATAATGATTTTGGTGTCATCGGATATATTGGTAATGAGAATTTATTAATAATTTCAATGAAAATTGTCTTCGTTGTCACAATGGAACAATTTGTTTTATGTTACAAAGAGATTGATCATAACATGTTTTTCTTTTAGAGTGAAAGAAACGGTTGATTACAATTTATTAAAATTTAATTTAAATTTCTAACTTTCTACCGTATTAAAAGTACGCCGTATTAAATGACAGCATTAACCGTTTTATATTCATTCTTGTTTATTAGATTTTTTTTTCTTAAATTACATTGTCTAATTTAGCCAATAAAGTCATAATCTTACATAACATGTTCTCAGCCAATCTTAAACTTCTTTCTTCATGATTCGGCTGGAAAAACAAGTAAAATTCTATAGTCTAACCGTAATGAAACAGAAGTCAAATCTGTGAAACATTAATGGCTGCAGGCTACTCAAGCATATGATAGGGATTTTGAAAAGAAACCTCAGCACACTGACAACTACAATTTAAATTAACGAAACGACCGATCACTTGCTATAAAAATTTACATGACATTTACATCGGCTTCTTGTTGTTTTCGTATTTCGTCTGCATTTCATTGAATTCGTTTTTTAATTTTCAATTTGTTATGTGGTTTGGCAACATCGACTTGTGACATGGCCTAATCGACTGACGAAATGATGTAATATTGTTGCCAATAATCAATTTCTGAATGACGTTTCGACATAAATATATGCTGCAGTAACATTATTGGCCTCTTTATTTATTTGACAGTTGATGCGAATGTGAGTAACTCGGAGCGCGATGATATGTCAATTCGCAACAAGATTTTAGTAACTTTTCAAACGGACAAAAACATCTTTATGTCAAAAGACTATCGAATCCTTCAAAGATTATTGAGATGAGACTTAACATATGGGATGATTTATAAAGTATGTCACGCGTGACGACTATTTGCATCTCTTTCACATTTCCATTCATGTATTACATCTCTTTCGCAATCAACTGTCAAATTTGCGATGTTTTTTTAGAACAGAATCCTGCGTAAATAACAAGTTATCAAAATTTATAGCTCATGTACTCTGTGAGGATGACTCTTACACGAATAATAGATGAATGAGCCCCCTCACCCCCGCGCCTGCGACGGGATTGATGATCCTCGCTGATGAAAGGTTGTATGTAATGTTTTGGGGGGCTCTCCCCTCCCCCACCCCGCGCCTGCGGCGGGCTTGATTACGCCCTGCAGGCAGCGTTACTGCCCCTTAGACCCCGAAAGTGGGATATTTTCCCCTTGATCCCCCTTTGCGGAGGCTGCCGCTCTCGACCCCGCTTTTTATTTTTCCATTATGTTGACGGCCAGCGGCGCGGCGCAGCTTTCTGTAAAAATTCTGTATAATCAAGAATGGGGTTATTTTGTCCTGGTAAAATAAGTTATTATGTCGTCCAGGGATATTTTATCCGGGGTAATTTTGTCCAATGGATTATTTTGTCTTTGTTTATTTTGTCCATGGTTAATAAATCCGAACGCCGAAATTTGCGATGTTTTTTCATTGCATATTTCTAAGGCAGTGGTCATCAATTTTAAATTCCGAAACATCTACTGTTTGCATAACACATTCCTTTGTAGATTCTATGAATCAGAATATATAATTATTAAGTCTTAGTGTCAAAATATGATCTGAAAAAACATCGCAAAGTACTCGGCTACATAATACAATGCGATGTTTTTCCAGATCAAATTTTGACACTTAGACTTAATAATTACATATATTCTGATTCATAGAATCTATAAAGGGATGTGTTACGCAAACAGTAGATGTTTTGGAATTTCATCATTCAATCATCTTTGCGCTAGAAATATGCAATGAAAAAACATCACAAAATATAGAACTGTCAAAATATCTGACACGCTCTTAAGATCATGTTCCAAAAATGTGAACTGTCAAATTCGCGATGTTTTTTTTATAACAGAACCCTGCGTAAATAACAAATTATTCACGATTATAAGTCATGTACTGTTAGAGGATGACTCTTGCACAAATAATAGATGAATCAGAATTCAAAAAGTTTCAATTTGAGGGTAGAAAGTTGCTCTGAAATAACATCGCAAACGAAATTGGAATGCGATAATTTTTCAGAGTAACTTTCTACCTTCATACTGAAACTTTTCGAATTCTGATTCATCTATTGTTCGTGTTAGAGTCATCCCCGTACAGTAAATGAGTTATATTTTTCAATAATTTGTTATTTACGCAGGATTCTGTTTTAAAAACACATAGCAAATTTGACAATTCACAGTTTTGCAACGAGCTCAGAGCAAGTCGCAAAATGTAGGCTGTCAAATTTGCGATGTTTGGTCGCAAGATGTTGCTATGCCAAAACATCGCAACTTTGGTTCAAATTTTTACGACCTGATTGTCTGTTTGAAGGGATGCTAAACAAATTTTTGAATAATATTTTAAGAAGTTGTAAAACATCGAACCGGCACTGCGAAATTTACTACTGTTTGACCAAGATTGACCGATGTACTGAAAAATCGTCTTCACGGGACTATTTTAGAATTTTATCGGTTTGGGACGATCGCTTTATCGCTTTCGTGGTCTGGAACACAGATCTTGTGACCCTTCGTTACTTTTCCCGTTCATCATTTAAAAATCATGAAAATCTTTGCCTGCTGACGAGGAACATGTCTAATATTATAGGTCCTAGTTCGGCCACTTTCGATCTGGGCACGACATAGCCGCTTAGCGTCCTGATGGAATTTAGGGAATTGATGGAATTTAGTTTCTCTTCCAAGCCACAAGATAAATCTGGGTCTCCTGAAATTCTCATCTCAATGTCCTGTCGTCGCACTAACCAACCTTCTTATGCGATCCCGGCCCATCGTCAGGAGCTCCCTAGGCCATTTCTCGTTCAGAGTGGGGAAGAAGTGGGTACTATACTAAAGCGGAGAAATCGAACTTCTTCTAACACAACTCTTATTCATCTAATAGTTACAAGTGGCAGCAGCCATGAGCTGTGAAAATATTGACGTCCACACATTCTTTTTGACTTTTTAACGACCCCCTCCCCTCACTTTTTTCTGGTATGCCTTCTGAATTTCCACCCACAGTGCGGAATATGTCAATATATGTGGGCACGTACGAATAACTGTATAAGACGGTGAAATAGAAATCGTTGGTATTCAGTAAGGTTGTTTAGGATGAAATAAGGAACAACTTTGCTGAAGAAACAATGTTTAAAATGACATTTCTAAAAATGCAGTGTTCTGGTCGAATGTAACATAATTCTCAAATGTTTGAGATAGAAATATTTGGTCCTCAGCAAAGTTGTTAAGCATAAAATAAGGAACAACTTTGCTGAAGAAACATTTTTAGGAAAAATTTTATTTTGGAAGTTATGAACTGTTGAAATCTTTCAAAATTATAAATTGTTTCTAAGATTTCTATCTCACTGTCCCCCTATTGGATGCCTTCTTGAATCTGAACACTAAGAATTAAAATTAGCGAATAGAATTATAATCGAGGCATTTTGAAAGTTTTTGACCTTAATGTCGAAAATAGTAAGACGAGCTCATTATCCTAAAATATTCAAAATTTATGCTAAATTCGTTGAAGTCAATGTATAAAATAACAATGAATCTGAAAAACGAAAGAATATGAGTTTTCAAAAGACCTGAATGCCATAGCATTTCATATAACAATAAATGTGTTCTTTAAACAGAAGAAGTTCAACGCTCTGCAATCATTAATTCATCATACTGCTGATGTGTTCATGTGCTTAACATTTTTAATGTAATGTAATTACACACATTTTATATAATGTCACCAAGCATATAATACTGTATTCAACTATGTGAGTTTGTAAACTAAACATTGCATGTATACATACAATTTACGTATGTAACAACATCATCCATACGCTACGATATATCTCGATATCGAGAGAAATGTTTAGAAAAGTGTTTTTGTTCAAAGATTCGTAACGCGTATTCGCAAAACGATAAAAATGGTTAGAAACTCAGAAAACCTAAACAAATAATAAAAAAAAAATAATTAAAAAAAAAACACCCACCTTCATGCCATATCCTCCAGCATCTTTATGTATTGTGAGGACTAAATTTTGAGGTGGTGATATTAGCTTTCGGTCGGTTGGGGTCATCAACGTTGTGGGTCGCCGAAGTCCTGAGCCATTCAATTGGGATCCGCCATGAGAAAGTCTAAATCATAACGCCAACGAAAACAAAACAAAAAAAAAACTACTTTAACTACGGCATGACAGTAAAATAAATAAATTAAATAAATAAATAAATAATATTTCCCAACAAATGTAAATAAATTGACAAATTTTATTTGTGTTTGCAAATGAAACACAAACAGTGGATTGTTCGCATTTTGTTCTGCTTATTTAATATTAATTGATAATAAGTTGCACACAGAAATGAAAAACGTCATGCAACTATTTTTTTTAAATTAAGGCACGAGTTCTTTTCTTTGCACTACTTTTAAAACTGGGAACGAACTCTTAGCCGTAATTTTCATTACATGCAATCTCACATAAACGATTTCATAATATTTCATTTCTGTAATAGTCACGAAATTGTTTGTTCAACCGGATCAGTGTTATGAATACGGGTCCCAGCCAATAAAACAGATTGTGTAGTAGACACTGTCAAACTTTTGCATGGACATTTTGTCAGTGCCCTCAAATTTAACTGTTTTTCATACGTAAACTGGTTAGGTTAACAGCGTTAAGAGCGTGTTAGATATTTTGACAGTTCTATATTTTGCGATGTTTTTTCATTGCATATTTCTATGGCAATGATCATTAATTTTAAATTCCAAAACATCTACTGTTTACATGACACATCCATTTATAGATTCTATGAATCAGAGTATATAATTATTGAGTCTAAGTGTCAAAATTTGATCTGAAAAAACATCGCAAAGTACTCGGCTGTATAATACAATCAAATTTTTCAAATTTTGACACTAAGACTCAATGACTATATATTCTGATTCAGAGAATCTATAAAGGGATGTGTTTTGCAAACAGTAGATGTTTCGGAATTTAAAATTGATGATCACTGCCTTAGAAATATGCAATGAAAAAACATCGCAAAATATAGAACTGTCAAAATATCTGACACGGTCTAACAGTCAATAGTAAAACTCTAGTACCTATTGGAATATTTAATTTATTTCCGCTGGGATGTCATCTTCAAAATATTCATGCGAACATTAAGAATGAACCAGAGTGTCTATTTTATTTCACTGTAAGATCTGTGTTCATAGTGGGTAATTCCAACATCAATTACGAAACAAATGACGCATCTGTTAAGTAAAACTGAACCATTTAATTAAATCGGAACTAAGCCGTTTTAAAGAGCAGACAAATGTCATTCTTTCGGAAAAATCCCAATGGAAAACTGTGAATCTCAGATATGAAAACCTTGTCCCAAAATTTAGGATGATTATCGTCTTCTTAAATATTTTTGTATGAATCGCAATCATTCCATACTCTGGTATGTGAGGGCGTGATACGCCGAAATCAGCATTTATTTTGTCCATTGTTTCGTCCCTTATATAGTGCCCTTCATAAAAGATTGGAAGTCAAATTCCCTTTTATTTAGTTCGTGCACTCTAATATTTGGTCAAAAAATCCAAGCGATACAACGCTATCAGAGATTTGAGTACTATGACCAGCAATACAACATAGTCACAAAATTCCATGTGTATTTATAACTTTTACCTTTTTGTGTGACGCCGATCAGAGACTTGATATAGCGGCTGGGTTCCTCGGATGCATCTTTTAAACATGATTTATGACTACATCAAATGCACTATTTTTCCATATTTTGTACATCATTTTAACATGATCTACATAAATTTTATTATTTATCCATAAATTTTCCATTAATGTAAAAATAATGTAAAATGTAAATAATGAAAAAATGATGTAAATCATATGAAAATGATGTAAATGCTTTTCTAATTTGAAATGGAAAAATGATGGAACAATAATGTTTTTATAAATTTTACGCAATTATCCATGAAACATACACAAAATTTACATTATTTTTACATCAAAAATATAATTGTGTCGAATATAGTTTTGAAATATACCCCTGAAACGGTGAACAAATATCATCATCATATGACATTTCGCCACTATATAAAATGCAATGAAAAATTTCTCCATTTGACTCAATTTGTTTTTATCAGATTTATAGTCTATGTGTGAAACCTAGCCGCCACATGGTGTCTCTGATGCTAATGTAATTTGTCCCACAAGATACACATACATGCATCCATACGTAAAAAACATCAATACATTCACATGCGCTCTGCATGCGATTTCTTTGTGTTGGTATCATGCGTTCTTAAGAGCACGTTGCAAAAATGTGAACTGTCAAATTTGCGATGTTTTTTTAGAATAGATACCTGCGCGAGTAATAAATTATTCAAAATTATATCTCATGTACTGTAAGAGGATGACATACATGAATCAGAATTCAAAAAGTTTGAGTAGGAAGGTCGAAAGTTCCTTTAAAAAATCATCGCATTCCAAGTTCATTTGCGATGTTTTTTCAGAGCAAATTTGTATCTTCATACTTAAACTTTTTAAATTCTGCTTCATCTATGATATGCGTAAGAGTCATTTTCTCATAGTACATGAGCAGTAATTTTGAATAATTTGTTATTTACGCAGGATTCTGATCCAAAAAACATCGCAAATTTGACAGCTCACGTTTTTGCGACGTGCTCTTAATGTTTGTATTTATGAAAATTACAAAAAGCAGAAAGTTATAAATATTAGCTGTAGCCACATCTTAAAATTATTTAAAGAAAACGTTAACTCAAAATTAAATTGTAATTTTACTTATACGGAACACATGTAAACAGACCAACAACAGGAAAACCGGTTTCATTTCCTTGTATTTATCAAATTGTCAATAGAAGATGGCTCGCATTGGTTTTGCATCGGGCAATAGTCAAAAATAGTCACTGACAAACGGTGCCGCTATCTCTTCATTTTCTATAGCTGAAAGCGATTCTATATAAAGACTTTCAAAGACTGACAGTAGCGCCATCAATCATTTTTATTGTAAGATGTGGTTCAACAAGTAACGCTTATTAGTCGTTTATTAGCACCTAAATTATCCCCTAGCTATCAAATAGTTTTTATATCGTTCGAGGATATAATTAGCAATTTATATTACTGAAAGTATGGGTATAATGAACATAAATAGTCGAGTTTCATGTAAACTGGGATGTAAGCAGATTATGGTCGACTCTACTATAATTTTCATTATAGTCCGACTATAATATCATGATGTACGATGAGGCGCGCACACGAAGCGCTTCTTCCCGAAACCTGATGCAAAATGGGCCAAGGACCTTATCAAAATGGACCGGGATCATATCAGAAAAGTAGTAGGGGCGACCACTGGGCACTTTGGGCTGAACCGACACCTGAATAAGCTGCGGTTGTTGGAGACCCCAAGATGTTCTTGCGGATTAGAGGAGGAAACCCTAAATTCCTCCAAATGAGACGCAGGATTCTTGGCAATTTTACTGTGAGACCATCTGAAGCTATCAAATGTGGATCGGTCATTTTGGACCGGTTCTTGGAAGCAACAGGAATGCTCACATAATGATTATGATGAACGAGAAAACCCAAACTGATAAATCTAAAAAAAATATCATGACGTCAAATCTCAATGAAAATTTAAAAAAAACATGAGTCGAATGGCTAGCTGTATGGCCAAATGATATAAACTATCGTATATCGATATGTGATCAGTATGTGAATATTCCTTGGTGCAGAGCCACTAAGACATTCACTTCACCTCGATTATAATCGCGCCGTTATATCCCTTGGGCTACACTACAAATGTCGATTTTTTGTTTCAATTCGCTAAAGATCCCTAGAGTGGCAACCTCTAACCTTGGTAACGAGATCTCGATTTCTATTAGTCAGTATCGTCAGTACGTCAGTACCGGATCTCAAGCGCGAAATATTTGAAATATTTTCTTGTTTATCTTTTCGCATACGTTAAACTGGACGAATAAGTTCTCTACCGCCCCAAGAGGATTGAATTGGTGTTTTCAATGTTCAATAGTTCGCCGTCTATCAGTACAAGCGAGAATTACTGTCATTAAACTAACGTTGAATTTTGAGATTGATTTCTTACTCTGGATCGTCGTTAACCCACGACAAGATGAAATAAAATTAAAAAAAAACGTACGCACCCCAGGCCATTTATTTTGTAAGGATTTCTACCTAAAACGTTCTGCAATATGATTTCAATTTGAAGTATTTGAAGTGAAGAGGAATTGTGAGTTTCGTTCGTTAATGACCTAACACCACTTTTAGTGTCTGCAATAAAACATTTATATTTACTTCGGTCGTATTGGAATGGTGTTAATAATAACCATATTTTATGAACGCAATGAAAAGCAAATAAACATTGAAAAATAACAAAAACTTGAAAATGTTTAATTATGCAATTTCTAAATAAATCTTCATGCCGACAACACTATATACTGTAATAACAATAACAGTGAAAACGACGCTAAAACTTGACCATCTAATTTTTCTCTTTGGATAATTTACAATATGTGAGTGTGTTTGAGTTGCAAGAAAAGTATATGGGCGCCCACATCAAATGAATTGTCTTGTCTATTCCTTGTGTAAAACATTGATACCGCATTTAACTGAGAGTTGTTTTCAGTTAAAATTATTGATATATTCAAGTACATTTCGGAATACTTGTCACTTAGTTTGTTCTAATGCACTCAATTAATAAATAGGAGCGCTGCAGCGCGATATTTTCATCAGTCGTTGTTACATGGCATTGAGAATCGGTGCAAGCATAATAAATTTTCAATTTATATGTCAAGCACACTCATGAATCTCCAGATTTATTTTTAATATTTATTCGTTTTAGTTGACATTTTTGCAATCGACGATGACGTTAGGATAAGGATCTAACGTTCGCAAACCGAATTCTTTTGACGTATTGGCACATATTTTAGGATCGTAGGATGAACTCAACGTCAGTGGCATCTTTAAACGATTTCAAGTATGAATGAATGAATGCACGTTTTCTTAGTGACATGTATGTTGTATACGTATACGTGTGATTTCCGGTGCATACCAATCTTCCTTTTTGCTATTTCGGGAAACTATTCGACGCAACGACCTATCCTCAAAAAAAGGTTAGCAGGATTGGTTGTTGTTATATACAGAGAACACCAAAAATCAGGATCTATTCATATGAAACTGGACAAGTTACCATGTTTGTCACTTTCACACTAACATCGAATGATTGAGAGAATCATATAAGGTGTCTCATGAAAGGCATGAAAGGCCCAGCATTTTGCCGATCTTAAAAACATAATAATTTCGGTGTACACTGCCATGATGTTCCAGCCGCCTTTAATTGGCTATAATAAAACAACAACTTAGATTTCTAAGAATCGAAATTGTGAGCGTTGTGATAGAACATGTAATAAATCAAGCTTTACTTTTTAAAATTTAAGTAAAAAATTGTCGAAAGAGTCGTGTTTTTTTGTTTTTTTTTTTCAGAAAAAACACATATGCTACGCGGAACGATGAAAAAAATATCGGGAATTTAATGAAAAATTAGATAATCATTTGAATTTCTATTGTATCTAAGAGACTAATACTTCCATGTTTACACATTCATTCAGAGTTGATTTGTTTTTGGATGATTTCAGAGGAGGTTGGTAATCCAACAGATTTGACAACTGGGTGGGTTATCAGCTGTGCTGCGACGTTCGCGTCCCAGTCAGACATGAAGCGACACTGTACCTCATTAACAGAGACATGCGATTGCGGCCACTAGACTATAAATCTTTACTTTTCATTATGGTGACGAAATGTCAAATGATAATGACAGTTGCTCACATTCTTCGTCTATCTAGGAAACCCAGTCTCACAAACGTGAAAGTCGTAGCAGCGGCATGCATACAAAAGACAGAGGTCATTCAAATAGTGCGCACGCTAAAAAAGACGGATTTTAGACTCCGTCCCCCCTTGCGACCAAAAATACATGGAAACAAATTCAGAATGTATGGAGCGCATGCTTTTCTCAAACCCCCCTCCCTCCAAAAAAGCGTGCGCAATGAATGACCCCATAGACCATATGTGAGGCAATATGGATTTAGGGAAAGATCAGAAGCTCATACAGCTATCTATGAGATGCTAGACAAGCTGCTGACTGATATGGACAGAGGTAAACGTGTGAGTGCCCTTTTCTAAGACCTGACCAAAGCTTTTGACTGCGTTGATCACCAGAAGCTTTTGCATAAGCTTGAGATGGCGGGGTTGTGGGGGATCCCTTTACGACTGATGGAAAGTTATCTACGTGGCCGACAACAGTGTGTACAAGTGGGGTGTGAACGTAATGGGCTTTCATATGAAACTGGGCACCTTATACGATGCTCTCAATCATTCAATGAAAGTGTCAAAGTGACGAACATAGCAGACTGTCCAGTTTAAACGATATACATCAGTTACATTTGAAAGGTGAAAGGAGTGGGAATAAATTTGACCTTAGACAACTCCAGATCCTACAAAAGCGATGTCTTAAACATATATGCAAGTTGAAGCAAACCCACTCGACACTAGAGATGAGCGGGTCGACCATTTTTCGAAACCCGACCCGATAAAATTTTTCGAAACCCGAATTGTTTCAAAACCCGACCCGGACCGAGCCCGACCAGAATAAAATTATCGAAACCCGAAACCCGAACTGTTTCAAAACCCGACCCGGACCGAACCCGACCCGATAAAATTTTTCGAGACCTGGACCCCGAACTGTTTCAAAACCGACCCGGACCGAACCAGACACTCAAGTTTTTTGAAACTCACAACCCAAATTACTTCGAAACAAAAATTATTTCAACGCCCGACGTATGCATTCTTCACGGACCGTAGACTAAAACAAAATTCGTGTAATGTAAGATGATAAAATTTAGACGAGCTTTGTAAAATATAAAAAGTCAGTAAAGGATCGGGACCCGAATAAAATCATACAACAACCCGACGCGGACCGAGCCCGACCCGATAAAATTTTTCGAAACCCGAAACCCGAACTGTTTCCAAACCCGCCCGGACCGAGCCCGACATGATTAAAATTTTTGAAACCCGAAACCCATGAGTCCGAAAAAAACAATTCGGGTTCGGGTCGGGTTTTTCGAAGTTTCGTGCAACCCGCTCATCTCTACTCGACACGTGACTTGTTCAGAGCCCACTGCCCCGGAATCCTATATGTTTCTAGTCTGTATAATTTGAGTGTGGGTTGTTTTGTTCAGGGTGCTTTGTCAGGAAAAACGCATAATGTAATCTCTATAGAGAGAACCTCGCATCGTTTTCCCACTAGGAGGAAACCGGAAGTGGTTCTGGTAACAGGAACCACAATGCGAGGTGGTAATGCGGTTTCTATTTCTGGGGGGAAATTATTCAATGACCTTTGATGAGTCATTGATCAGTAGTATGGTGGCCAAGAATGGACATGGATCAGGCTAGGAAAAGACTGAATGAGATGCAAAGGCTAGTATGCATTAGTATTACTGGAGCTATGAAGACGACGGCCACTGCGGCTTTACATACTTTGCTAGCGATACCGCCTCTGGACTTGATAATTAAGGCCAGAGCTTTAGCTACTGCGGAAAGGTTAGGACACTCAGGCTTGTGGGCCCCGTACTTCTATATGGGGCATGGTAGAATTACGCCAGTAACTGACTCAACTATGCGATTAGAAACAATATTTCCGAGCAGGCAAGAATGGCTACATGATAGGTGGCCAGCTTGTCAGCCTAGAAATGCGATAATGTTATTCACGGAGCTTGCTAGAGTAGGCTCTGTCGTGGAACCAAGTCTGCCAATACCCCAGGCACCATGCCAGGATGCATTGAAAGACTGGGTGCGGCTGTAGCATGCAGAACGCTGGAAAGAATATGAAGAGGCGCTTACACAAGGCGCTTCGTCCCGAAGCCCGACCACGAAATGGGCCAATGACCTGCTGAAAATGGACCGAAGTCGTATTAGGAGGGTAGTAGTGGCGACACTTGACACTGTGGACTAAACCGACACCTAAATAAATTACGGTTGTCAGAAACCCCAAGGTGCTCTTGTGGATAAGAAGAGGAAATAGGCATACACGTAATATGTGATTGCTGCAAATTCTTCCAAACTAGACGCAAGATTCTTGGATTTCGTTGTGAGACCATCTGAAGCTATTAAACTTGGGCCTGAAAAACGCGCGTACATGTACAACTATAATGTGGAGCCGATGAAAATATCATTCGAGGACCATTATCTGACAGTGTTATTAAAATATCGAAAACTATTCCAAAACTATTTAAATTGTCTATTTGATCACAGCGTAAAGAAGATAAGATAAAATGTGTCATAAAAACTTCGCAAAGTGTGATTCAATTATGTATAAATCACAACTGCAAAATTGACAACTGTACTAATAGTAGATAAAGCGAACTGGATTAGAAAACATATGCAAGGGACCCGTACCCGCACGCATGGCTCTAATTATTTTTATCACATTCGAGCCTATAATAAGCCAATTATTGCACTAATAATGGGGCTATAATCGGCCTATTATAGTCGACTTTCTTGAAATTTCACCCCACCTCGACTATAATTACGCAATTATTCCCCTTGTATTATAATATTCTAGTCCTTTAAATGATGGACAAACGTCCGAATCTAAATGATTCTGTTACATATATCACAATCCTAATGTGTGAAGTATATTGTCCTTTCATTGGATACTACACAATTAATTTACACTAAACAATGATTCGCGACGTGACATAACGACTCTCTCTGTGTGGTCTAATGTTTATTAATTACATTGATGCAAATAGAGGGCGATGGGGTGTTTACATTGTTTGTTTGTTCAAAAACCTGTTGTGTTGAATATTCGGAATCGGAACTATTGGAAAATGTTCTCATGTGCATCACTTACACATCACTAATTCAACATAACCGTTATATTGAGAAATACATCATTTAAACATTTCCATTCTATATTCATTCAACATAGTTGTACCACATGACACTGAAAGAAATAAAAAAGTGCAACGATTGATTGTAAAGAACATAAAAAGTCATTTGATTTGCAGACATTAAAATTCTTTCGGAATTCTTTCCTGTTTATTTAACGTTCGTATGTAAACACCCATTAACATCATCGAAATCGATAATGTAATTTAATCGAATATTGCTTTAATGTTATCATTTCGTAAATTCCATCGGAAGTACTATTTTCGAGGCTATTTCAACGATTCTAACATCTCATTTCACAAGTGTAATTAAGCTTACGTTTAATTAGAAATAAAGTAGTGAGTGGGTTAACGAATTCTGGACAAGAGATAGGCTCAGCGTCGAATTTTGAAAGATCAATCGTCGCAACCAGGAAAGAGGCATGAAACGATTAGAATATTATGATATTGAAATGAAAATGTGACTAAATGTAGCGTGTAAATGCTGAATGTTCTTGTGCCAGCTCAATTTATTGTTAAGTGGTAATTGAACTCTGGGTACGTTATTAGGTACGTTAAATTTGAATAAAAATGAAAAATAAAGCAACCAAACAATAGCGGCATGTGCGCGTATACATAAAAAACCTAAACAAAGATGATTTTATTATTACCGCGTATTGTAAAG
>WJQU01002187.1:1038-50000 GCA_029228625.1 Pseudolycoriella hygida | reverse complement strand
TGAAGAGTGATTGTGAAAGGTATAGAAATTTCATTAGACTCGTTATTGTTGACGGTTGCTTGTCGGAAACAAAAGTCATCCCAAAAAAAGGAACGGTTTTGTGTTTGGAAAAAATAATGAGTTCAAAGCTAAATAAATTGCTTTGTTTTTGTTAGGAAAATGTAACGGGTCGTTTCCCATGCTTGTTATTGTTATCGCTACAATCACATATCTTACAACGATTTCATTGCATCCATCAAACATCTGTCGCTATGGATATGCAAAATTCAAAGATTTAAAATTCACTATATGAATAAATTATGAATGGACTAACACACACTGATTTGTGTGTTTTAAGCATAGAAATCAGAATTATTTCTATTCAAGTCTCCTCGATTTTGCGTAACCTTGTAGAATATATGAGTTATTGATCAAATATTTGCACAATGATTACCGACACACACATTCAACTAAAAAAAGAATCTCACTGATGACAAATTATTTACCACCAGGTAATAATTTTGTTAAAAGGGCTTAACCAACCGTATGCAAATTGCACGATCGCTCGAAAATATTAATTTTAATGAAAAGTGAAACGCTAGTATCGTGAAAGATAACTAAGAAAATGAGTCATCCACTCAACATGAAATGACCACATAATTCGGCGAAATTCATTCAGTTCCGTTTTACATCCAGACGCAGTGACACAACATTGGAATTTAATACGTAAACAATTTCTTAGCTGGGGAATCGAAATAAAAATCTTTAAATGAATATTTGTGGAATCTGCGTGGTTTAACATTTGAAATGAAATGTTCTACAAATTGATGCACTTTATGTTTACCATTCATAAATTTTCACAACGCAAACATCTATTACAAATGTACAATACATAAATTGTCATAAAAAACAAACAGCGAAATAAGAAGTATAAAATCTCCTCCATATACCGTCTATCTGTGCTCCTAGTCAAAGAATAAGCTTATTTTGCAAGAAAATTGATTTTTCATGTTCATAAAATTTATCAACACATTCAATGAACCCGTTGTTATTCAAAGAGTTCCAGTTAAAACACAGATGCAATCAACAATGGAATTTTGTGTTTATTTTCCCACAGAAATAGAAATCCGTAGTTACATTTTCAAAGTTGCAGTAAAATCAATTCCATGATAAAAAATATTGGAAAATTTCTTTAGATTAGCGTATTTGTAGCCAAAATAAGAAAAAAAATATGGCGGATGTAAGTGGGAAGTAAGAACAGATGAAAATAAAAAATGAGTTTTTTCATGACCTAAGCAATCGTTTCAAGAAAACTCCATCACTTCGTCGTTGTCGAACAGGTGAGGAATATTAACTTACCCATTTAATGGCAATAAATTCCAAAATAAAACACAAATATTCACTTTTGTTGGGGACACAAACTTTCTATACAGAATTTTTACAAACACACACGCCCTGTTATTTTTTACAATATGATTTCAGTTTCAGTCCGAATGTCATGTTTACTCTTGAAATTCGATTATGCGTCCATCTGTAGGGCAATAGTTTAATCTTAATTAAGAAGAGATCACAATAGTCGTGATTTAGTGGAATATATCTTTTTCATTTACAAAAATTGCGAAATTCACTGTAATTTCCGATAATTTCGGTAATCGCCCCAAACGTGTACTCACCGCAGTTGTCACAAAAAATGACTGACTAATGAGTTAAAGCGTATTTCTTTCAATTTTATCGAAACAGTTAAATTTAATATGCTTAAACTTATTACAGCCTCTTTCAAGCCTCTGCTACTTTTTTTAGTTTTACCAGTAATGAATCAAGCTCTATCGTTAGCACATCTGTTTTACAGGCCAAATATCGAGGGTTCAATCCCATTCTGTCGCATTTTTTTCGTGTTTTATTACCCCTACGAAGAACGAAGTCCTTCGAAAAGGGGTCTATTGCGTTTACAACGACGTTTGTAACCAGTCGATTTAAGCGGAGCATGGTCATTTAGATCCAGAATATGCAAAAAAAAAAATTGTCCGGCCATCAACACGATAACTCGAGTAAAACTTGACGATCTTCAAAGTCTGTTTTTTCCTGAAAGTTGATGGAATTGAATCTGGGCATTATTGTACTAAGCGCTGCTGAACTAAGGTCGTTTCATTGGTTTTATGTCTTGTATATATAACTCGAGTAAATCTTTTCCTATTTTCATTAATATTTTTTTGTTCGAAAGGTCTAGGTAAATCTTAAACGATTTTAGTAAATCTTTTTTTTCCTGAAAAGTTTATTATAAAATTGAATTTAGGGAACTTTCGAAGCTTCGAACGAAAAAGTGGCCAAAAAAGTGGTTTTTCGAAGGTTGGTGAATCTTTTTGACTTATCGTGGATCGTGGTTTTGCCTAAACGAGACCTCTGACCCGTAAGAAGTATGAAAGAGTCCTATACGTTTACTACAAACAACTTTATTGTAATATGGGGTAGAACGAGGCAGGAGTTGAGGGATACATCTATTATCGTCAAGAGATGACAAATCAGCAACAAAAACATCGATCGATGAATTGCAAGTGATCCTAAGTAGAGCAATCGGAAACCTCTTCAGCGATGATCAAAAAAGTAGAATGAAGATTAGATTAGATTAGATTGGAGTTCGGTGATACTTTGAACTTATTACTCCCGAATTCCTTTGATTATTTGTTCAAAATATAAATATACAATACAAAGCAAAAGGTATGCTCGAGCAGTGCTCATGTCAAAACAAAAATAATATTTACAACAAAATAAATAAAAACATAGATGATAGTCGTCGTCGCCGATGTCGTACGGACAATGGTTGGTAATTGCTTCGATGACTCATTTTACATCCGGCCTGCTGATGTTGACCAGTGTCTTGCTCATTTCAATAGATGGCTTTCTACAGAACAATTTAGTGTGTCTTCCGCCTTCGTAGTTCTTCCATCTTTGAAAATGTTGATTTTAAAGCCAATTTTTAAAGCCTTTCTCGTCGAGATAGAGATTCCGAACATGGGCTTTGGACCAACGAAATCGCACGCGGCTTCATCTCGTGCAAGAGAGTCTGTAATTTCGTTTTCTGGAATACCCATATGACCAGGAAACCAGACAACCGTGACTGAATTAGTTTTACAGCAAACCGTATACAAAAACGAACATGTCAAATTTTGAACAATGGAATTTCATTGTAAATTTGACTTGTCCCTTCTTATATTCGGTTCGGTGTACCGAGTTCATTGAGGTTTTCTTTGCAGTCGAGGGTAGTTCTAGACCTGAACCAGGGAGAGCAAACCGCTTGAATGGCGGACTGACTGTCTGTGCAAATGTAGATATTTTTGCCAGGAACCTTACCGATCAGTTCATCAGCACATAGCTTCGATATAGCGAAGAGTTCTGTCTGTTGCACTGATGCGTACCGACCAGTAGAAAAGCTTCTTTCTAAGTTCAGTGAGTCGAAGAAATTCCCGGCTCCTGAGAAAATCGAACCCTTAGAACCATCTGCGAAGCACACAATACCTTCGGTTGGGGGGAAAGCATTTCGTTCGCTAAGCCAATCGTCAGCTGCGGTTATAACTCAAACTCGTCATCCAGGTTGTACTCTGCTCTAATCTGATCGCTCGGCATAAGAAGCCGTTCTTCCCTGATTATTTCAGTGATGGCAGAGTGGCCTTCCTCAAGAAGGGAAGACCACCACCCGTTACACCGCACCGTATGTTAAAATAAACGTTAAAAGCGACAGATTTCTCGAAGAGGTCTAAAGGTGGAAAGCAAGAAGCGCTTCCAAAGCAGCAGTCGCGGTTGAACTTTTCACCCCTGCTATACAGAGACAAGCCAGTCGCTGAAGTTTTTCTAGTCTTTTCTTGGCGGTTTCAAATTCTACTCTTGGCCACCAAACTATCCGTGGCAAAGAATAGGTCCCACCACCGCCGTGAAGATCCTCCATATTACTTTGGGAGAAAGACCCCATGTATTACCAAAAGCATTTCTCATCAGGTCTCCAGGTCTCCCATTGTAGCGACGAAGTCGCCGCAAATTAGGGTAGACACATCATCGGAGTAACCCTGGGTGAATAGACCTGAGTCATTTAGCTTTACCAATAGCGAGTCGATTACCATACACCATAGTATAGGGGATAGAATACCATCTTGTTTGCATCCCCTTGTTACTCCGAGCTTGATGTTGGTGCCGCAAATGGTAGCTTCAACAGTTCTACAACCGAGCATCCTCACTATCCACCTAATGGCGGGACTTGGGGGATACATCTTTTATCGTCAAGAGATGACAAATCAGCAACAAAAACATCGATCGATGAATTGCAAGTGATCCAAAATAGAGCAATCGGATGCTACCCATCACTGAATTAATAAAAAACACACATGCATAACATCAACAATGGTTTCTCGCATTCGACAACGAGACTTACTGCAAACAGGTTTCGAAAATATTTTTTTTAGTTTAGAGGTTTGTGTTTAGAAATGAGTTTACGAAACTAAATATTAATTTAAGTAAATAATTATTGGTTGCCTCCTCTCTTACACATAAAAAAGGTCCCAAGGGTCACTTGATTTATTCATTGCAAAAAACTCCTTGTAAGTTTCCCAAAAAACCCAAAATTATCAAAAGTTCCCAAAAGAAAATATGTGGCTGAAGCTGAACTTAGCCCAAGGTCTAAATTTTTAAAAATTGGTTTTCTTCAAGAGGAAATGTGACGAAATTGTTGGGAAGTGTTTTATGAGGGGTCCCGCACTCAGAGATTTACTGGTATTTATATCTTTTAATCCCACCCCCGGCACCCCTCGGTAATTTGCTTGCCTTTTCCACACATTCCATACAAGGAAAAATTCACTCGGAGACCATTTTCCTGGATTTATTACATGTTGTACAAGGAAAATCTGCTTAATGTTTAGGCGAATTCTAACGATTTCAATCCACACCGGCTAGGTGCTTTAAAGTCACATTTCTCCTAGAGTGCTCCGGTCAATTTTTCTTGATGCTTCAAGAAAATTTTTGTCCGCCGCCGAAAAAAATTGACCGACGCACACCTCTAGGTGGAATGTGATATGACGCCAAAGTGCCTCGCCGGTTTGAACTGAAATCGTAGTATCTCTTTTCGATACATCACTAGAAACATCATAATTAAAGGAATATCAAAGAAAAACCACCAACTATTGTGTATGGTCGAGAAGGGTTAGTTAGGTCCAAACTATGGACAGTCCGAGTCCCAAATTTTTGTGGTTCCATACGCAATAAATGTATTTTCGTTCTTCGTAACAGGCTTAAAAACGATTTCGATTCCTTTTATTTTTTTAAACTGCTCGCAGAGTCGATAGATTCTTCGACTTAAGGTAACAAAAGACTGTTGTGATTCACAAGTCTAACCTGTGTCGTCGCGTCTGGAAGATACACTTTAAGCGTCGAATGTTCAAACGGTTCAAACTAAAGTCGATTGTATTTTTTCAGTCGTCATTATGACATCACTTTTCTTTCAGTACGATGATCTATTTGTCTATTTGTAAACAAAGTCATCTTTTCATTTAAATATGATGAGAAATTAGCAAAAGCTCATCATGGCCTCCAATTTTCTGTAAGCATCGAGTCACTTTCTTTCGATAAATAATAAGTAAAAGTTTTTTGTGAAGTTGCCGAGCTTCAAGCTTATTGAAATGTATTAATTGCATATAACCAAAAATAGATGTGAAGAAGAGGGATGTTATTAATCTAATTCAAAGTTTATCCCCACAACATTTTATTTGGTACATAACATTCATATTCAGTAGTTATTCGCGCAACATTACATTATGCTGTTATGGTATTTGGGGTTAGATTTATGTACCCCAACAATAAAATATATAGATCTATTCAATGCTTCATATCATATAATGGGCTCCATTTTGCTATATTGGATAGCAGTCCGACTAGTTGGCGACCAAAAACTTGAATATTCGTTTGGCATCAGTTGCCGTCATGACGGCGCCGTTATGAGAAAAGATAAAGTTGTTTTTCCAAACAAATAAAAGAATAACTTTATTTTTTATATTCTAATTCTATAATGAAAAATATTTGTTTATTTTTTTCTCTCTGTTATCATTGATCATTTTTATGTATCTACTCGTTTAGCTAGAACGTATTCGTAGGGGGTAGATTTTATTTCGCTATGAATAAAAACTTTGATTTTATTTTTTCTTTTTCTCTCTCTGTTTTAATTGGATATTATGATGACTCAGATGCTCCTAAATATTTTTATTTGCAACTTACTGCTAAGTAGACGAGGAATCTGTGGGTGGTATTTTTATATAACCAAACGTATCTAAATTTTGAACAGTTTTCGTGCTATTGTCTACTTATCGCAATAATCTAGAAGTGGCTATTTCACAGGATTGGGTACTATTTCCCCAAAACCCTGAAACAGGTGTTCCTTAAAATTTCATTCTTTACAACTGTGCCTTTAGAGGCAACTTTCTAACTCTCATAGTTCTAGAGATATTGGTCACACCTCCCAATTCAAGAAGTGGCCATATACCAGGATTGGGCCATATTTCCCCAAAATCCCTGAGATCCGTGTTCGCTGATATTTTATTTTCATGGGACATAAGTGTGCCTTTCAGTGAAAAAATGTTTAGGATGATCGGTCGAGCCGTTTGGAACGGAGGGACATTTTTATGTTGTTGTTGATTCGTCATATTTAGACCACCTCCCATCGCGATCTCCCCCATGTTACGATAAAGTTGAGTTTTTTGTAGTAAACGTATAGGACCTTTGAACTTCGTTAACTAAAGTCTCTTACAGTAGATTTCTATTTTTTTGATGATTTCATTTATGATGTAAAATTGATTGATTGATTGGTTATTTCTGTGTACAACGTGAAATCTCAATTACTTTTTACGAGAAAATACATATGTGTTGGAGCTCCAAGCTCCACTGTGTAAACACTTACGAGGGAGCCATCCGTTAATGAAACAAAGAATAAAAAATAAATACTGAATAAAATAGTCAAATATATAGAGGGCTAATAGATCTTACTTTAATCAACATCATACTGTCCATGGACAGGAGACGGGAAAATATTCTCATAATTTTTCTTTATGCAACCAGAGTATACTACATCAAGCCAGAGAGGAAGGGAAGATCGCGATGAGGTGAGAAAGCCAGGAGTATTTTCCGCACCCGTCTCATATTCGTCCCTCAATAACAAACCACCCAACCATCGCACTAGTACAAAATGTCACTCGTTAATCATAAGATTTAATATATACCGGCTGAAACAAGCAAACAAAAGCGATGGAAATCTAACATTTTCAAAATGAAATCTGCATGTTTTAAATAGAAATTACGTAGCCATAACTGCACGAATATCTCAAATACACTGCGATTTGCTGATGATCCACTTTTATGGTGGAAAACGCATGAGGGGGAGTTTCCATACCTCAGCACACTAGTAAAGATAATGCTTCCCTTGTTAACAAAAAACGATAACCTTAAATATGTTTCACATTTCACAACATTTCATTTTGTCAATAAAATTTTCACTAAAACTGGTTTGAATCATCGTATTTTTATTGGTTGGTTTTACTTTGGATACTTTGGGTACCTAATTTTATAGGAAAGCCAGGCGCCACCGGTGTTTTCAAACCAGCCCTTTGGCCTGGCCCCCAAATCCGATATCGAAATTAATCATTCGATTAGCTACTTTTGGTTTACCTTTATTGCGCGGCGAAATCATATAAAATCATTTTTGTATCATAATCGTCGCCTGCCAACAGTGTCCGAGAGAGACTCTTGGCACGCGCCTGCCAATAGTGCCCAAGAGAGACAGAGAGACTATTGGCAGGCGCCTGCCAATAGCATCGCCCTTACTGGCCAATATGATGATGTAACGGCTTATCGGAAAGTAACTGGACAAATCTTAAAATGCCAATTTTGATTTTTAATTTAAATGAATTATATTCAACGCTTTGGATTATTGAAGTATTTCAAATACAACAAATATATCTTTTAAATTACAGCGAATGGTCCATTTTCTGCAATAATATTTCATAACTGTTCTTCACATTTCAGTTACTTTCCGATAAGCCGTTATTATGATTTCGCGGCGTAAATGATTATCGAAAAGCGAAATCAAATTTGGAGATTCGAAGAGTGGTCCAAGTTCTGGAGTTTTTGAATTCATCCAACAATTTATTCAGTTCAACACTGTTCTGATAAAATTTTATTACCTGACCCATTGTAAATTTATTATCGAACTAATCGGTAGAAAATTACAAGTGGAAATAAGCTGGCTTCGAGTGTTTATTTTTATTGAAAGGTGGTACCGACGACACTCTCGCCTACTGCAGTTAAAAATACTCTTCTTATCAGTTTCGATGTTCGTACACACCGTACTTGCACATTAGGGGTGTTCAAAATTATATGGGAAAACAAACTTTTCGAAAATTTGGACTCTCCGGGTTGAAAAAGTTGTGTTTTTGGACGCTGATAAATAGCGTGTATGGATGCTGCAACTTCCGAGTGAGTTTAGGCGGTGCTCAATGACAAAAATCGGTAGAAATCGCGAAAATCGTTTAAAAGCATTTTTACCGAAATTTGCGTGAATTGCATGAAATATCAAGAGATATGTGAAAACAAGTTAGATCAAACTGGCTTAAAATCATCCAAAGAAAACTTTTATTGAACGTGAAACGTGAAATTGCACTTTACTAATTTATTTTTTGCCGACCGGTTTCGTTAGCTACGTTAACATTATCAAGGTATTTGTCGACCCATAACAGAATCTGAAAAGTAAATTCTGCAGTGTTAGGTCACCCTTTTTACTTCATACTAGCTTAAAACACTCACGCAGGATGTGATAAGAAGGTAATTTTTGACTTATCTGTGCAACTGAGACATGTTTTCAGAGTCATTTAAGATAAGTTTTGATAAAATTATTGTTTGTCGCCTTATTAGCATGGCTTTAGCTCTTTCGATAATTTATTTTTTTCTCCTACCTTGAAATTAAATTTTACTATAAAATGAACAGTCTTATCAAGAAATGTGACAATTGCTGGAGCTTACAATATTTTCGTACACAAGAAGCAAAAACTGTAAGAATGAAGTTGTTCAGTCTTCCCACCGTTGCAATAGTTTTAATTATATCCATAATATCTACGGCTGCCGCAGAAATTTTCGACGATCTTCCTAGGAACACAGATTCGTATGAGGTTAGAAGCTTCGTAGTCAATCCCTGTGGTGGGAGCACTTTTTGTAATCAAATTGGTGGTAATAGCTTGTGCGAGGACAGTTGCAGGAGGTGTGCTTTGTCAGGTGGTCCGTTTAGGACAGGCCGATGCTGTCAGGGAGCCGATTGCTGTTGCTATTTATAATGAATAAATTAATTACCAATGCAATTTCTGTGTTTTAGTTGAAAGTTTTGTGTTCGGAAACCAGCTGCAAAATGCAATTTTAATAATTTCTGCATGCAAATGCGTAACAGATTTGGTTTCAAGATGTTATTTCTATCATAATCACATTCAAATTTAGAGTCTAAAATTCATTTCAGGGAGCTGCGGGAAATGATTAGAAAAACCAGTATTTCCATTGATTTTTAATAATTTTTAGCTCGTTATATTATAATATAATTAAAGAAACGGGTGCTTTAAAGTTCGTATATTATTGGTAGCAGATCAGGCTTTTGACGTTCGCAAAATTTGTTATTTTCTCAGTTCTAAGCAATTTCTCTTGATCTCTAGCGATTGCGTTACAAATTGAACTAATTTTCTATATAACAATGTTTGTTTCGAATGATTCTCCTCATAAGGAACCACTGACATTCCTAAGAAAATCCACTTTCGGAAATCTTCTAATTTTTTACCCTTCTTCGGCCTTTTTTTTAACTTTTTTGAAAATACGTCGTCCGATTTCTTCAAATGTCATTAAGTAAGATGGGTCTGGTCGATACCTCTCTAACGACACCCCATTTGACAATTTTTAGACGAATTTTGATTAAATTTTCTATATTTTTCATCATTTTTTGAAAATGTTTTCTTTCGGTAACCTCCAATTAACTCGAATTTCACCAACGTAGGTAGATATTGATTAGAACTAACCAACGGTACCCTACTCGTCCTGATCAGACACTTTTCCGACGAAGTTTGGGGAAATTTTTGAGATTTTTAACAATTTTTGACCTTTTTTTTGAATTTCTTTTCTCGCAACAACATCTAGTTTCTTCACATTTTGTCACGGAAGATAGGTCTAGTCAATACCTACGGTACCCTTCCAGCCCTGATTAGAGACTTTTTATATGAAATTAAAGGAAAAATTCGTGTTTTTTGACATTTATTTTATTTTTTTCAAAATAATTTCTCGTGAGGACCTCAAATGTCCTCAAATTTCATCAAAATAGATAGGTCTAGTCAAGACCTATCCAACGATACCGCACTTGCCATGTTTGAACCCTTTTCAGATGAAGTTTGAGGAAATTTTCGTGATTTTTGACGTTTTTTTGCAGCAATTGCAGTAGCTCCGTGACGTATTACACAAACTTCAATTTCATCCTTTTTCCTAGATCTCGTCAAGACCTTTCCAACGAGCTATCACTCGACCATATTGGTTAAGATTTCGATACTTTTTGAAGGAAGTGAAAACCTTGTCAAAAGGTACCATTTCATACTTTAAAAGTGCTTTTAAAGCATACTTTTTTTTCCTCCGAACTTCCTACCACTCATCTTCACTTCCTCATATCTTCGGATCCATTTGACCGAATTCAATAATTTTTTTTTTGTTTTGAGTTCTAGGAAATAGGATGAAAATCGAAATTCTGTCGATGTGTTAAGTGTCCTCAAATTTCCTCCAAACATTTCCTTTCCCTCGCAATTTACACGGGAAAGGAAATGTTCATAGGAAATTTGCAAATACTTTACTCATCGTCAGGATTTCGAATTTCATCCTATTTCCTAGAACTTTTTGAAATCTTTCAAACAAAAAAAAGATCATCAAATTCGTTCAAATGGTTCCGAAGATATGAGGAAGTAAAGATGTGTGGTAGGAAAAAAATCAAAATCAAATTGAAAAAAAAAATTAATAAATAAGGAATAAGAGATTGCAAATAATAAGAAGCCACAAATTTAGAGCACCTGGTAGCACTAGAGAAGAAATTGAATGTGGTAGAAAGATGCTTCACCAGCTAAAGTGTTTCTTCACTATTTGTCTAAATGGAAACATATTCATGCCAACGATATTGAGGTTAGGGAAGTACACATCATGATTGGTCTGAATTCTGTGTATGGGTGCATTTTGCTGAAAATTCGTAGTGAAAGTTGATTGATAGAAAGTCAAAGGTTGCTTCGTAACTCTGACTGGACGATGGAAACGAATTCTGTGACGTATGTATACCGAGTCAGCCTTTCCGTGAAAAAGTTTGTGCAGCATTAATTCATCGTTCTCGAGCTAATAGCCGAGTAAGGATCCGTAACCAACTGTCAGAGATTTTCGACATAGAGGAAGGCCTACGTCAGGGAGATCCTCTCGCGACGCTGCTTTTTAACCTGACCCTTGAAGCAGCTGTGCGCACCATGGACATAGATTCCAGCGGCACCATTTTCACCAATTCCAGTCAGTTGCTAGGTTTCGCAGACGAACTGGACATACTTGGACGAAAAATGGATGTTGTTAAAGACAAGTTTATGGCCTTGGAGAGGAAAGGTACCGACCTCTGGTTAAAAGTTAATGACGAAAAAACGAAATATATGATCATCCCGCCTTGGAATCAACACCAGGAGGAAACCATAACGATCGACACGCACACATTCAAAATGGTCAACAAATTCGTATACCTTGGATCGGAGCTAAACACTAATAACGGCATCGCGGACGAAATTAAGAGACGAGTAATTCTGGGCAACCGGAGTTATTACGGCCTTCTGAAAATCTTAAAGTCCAAGTCAGTGAGCCGAAATTCAAAATGTGCAATATACAAATCTGTGATCAGACCAGTGGTTACGTATGGTTCGGAGTCGTTGTGCTTGACGCAAAGAGACATACAATGTCTGCACACGTTCGAAAGAAAAGTACTGCGGACAATATTTGGATCAGGGAGCTGCGGGAAATGATTAGAAAAACCAGTATTTTCATTGATTTTTAATAATTTTTAGCTCGTTATATTATTACAAAATTAAAGAAACGGGTGCTTTAAAATTCGTATATTATTGGTAGCAGATCAGGCTTTTGACGTTCGCAAAATTTGTTATTTTCTCAGTTCTAAGCAATTTCTCTTCATCTCTAGCAATTGTGTTACAAATTGAACTAATATTCTATATAACAATGTTTGTTTCGAATGATTCTTCTCATAAGGAACCACTGACATTCCTAAGAAAATCCACTTTCGGAAATCTTCTAATTTTTTACCCTTCTTCGGCCTTTTTTTTTAACTGTTTTTGAAAAGAAACATTGTTATATAGAATATTAGTTCAATTTGTAACGCAATCGCTAGAGATGAAGAGAAATTGCTTAGAACTGAGAAAATAACAAATTTTGCGAACGTCAAAAGCCTGATCTGCTACCAATAATATACGAACTTTAAAGCACCCGTTTCTTTAATTATATTATAATATAACGAGCTAAAAATTATTAAAAATCAATGGAAATACTGGTTTTTCTAATCATTTCCCGCAGCTCCCAGTATTCGATCAAAGGCAGAACCGATGGCGCAGGCGATTCAATCATGAGCTTAGTCAGCTTTATGGAGAGCTGGACATAGTCAGAACTACCAAAATAAACCGACTGCGTTGGCTCGGTCATGTACAACGAATGGAAAATCATCGTATTCCGAAAAAAATCTTTAAAACCAGACCGGAGGGCAAGAGAGGTGCCTAGCGTCCAAAATCCAGATGGTATGACGCAGCTCTTGCCGACTTAAAAACTGTGAGAGTATCCAGCTGGGAGACGTTAACTGCGGATAGGTCCCGTTGGAGAATCATGTTGCAAAAGGCCAAAATGGATTGTAGTGCCGGTTAAGAAGAAGAAGAGGATGTTCCCAATCCTCCAAAGGTTTTGTATGAAAGATTTTTCTCGGGTGCGGCTGCTTCACGCTCTACGTTACCGCTCCGTGCGTGATTCATTTGACGATTTTTGCAACATCTATTCCGTTTGCCTCATCTATTCTAATACGTACGGGTCTTTGGTTATGTTTCTATTTATTCTTAAAGCCTAATATTACTTGCGTCGTCGTGATAAATTATGACATAAATTACGAAGTTGCTACGAAAAATTGCGAATTCGGTCATTGTAACAACAGAATTTAAAAGTAACATAAAATAATTATTTAGTTGAAAATTCCGCCGACGGGTTTTGCGTACCAATTGCCATTATGGGACTGCCAGAGAAAACGAATTTTTGAACGTTTAAAGACCTCTAAAAGTCGGGTCCTATTTTTATTCTCTAAAGAGCTAGATTGTATATTTACTTCAGAATATGTTTTTCCGGCAGCAAATTAGTTTGGCCATTTAAAGAGGGGCGTTCATAAAGTATGTCACGCAAAAATCGCCTTTTTTCGAATCCCCCCCCCCCTCTGTCACGCTTGTGTCACACCGATCGCGACCCCCCCTTCCGATTTGTGACATAACGGCAAAAATAATCGTGAATTTTCGTTAAGGTTATGAATGCTACTCCGAAGCTCGTATCCCTTGCAATGTGAACCTTGCCGGCGCACATTCGGTGTTATGTTTAGGCCTTTCACAATAAAAATTTCATTATTTTTTTTTGCCTTAGATTCGCGAGTTGTAATTGGTGATTAAAACCGTAACAATACATGAAGCGGTGTAAAGGAAATATATTAATCGGGGGCAATTAGAAGCTTATTATTATTCTTTAAAGTGCAGTACATCAACGTTGATTGTCCAAATTTGTATTTGAGTTTTCTCTGAAAGTGCTAAGAATTTCGATTAGTTTCGAACCGCTGTTTTTATTACGTTAGTCTTACTTCGATGCCCTTTATGGACGAATTAATTGGTGGGCCGGAACAGTTTGCAACCACTTTGACGAAGTTTTTCTTGATGATGCAAGAATTCGCGCCCTTCCGTTGGTTAAACAAATCAAGATAATGCGCTAGTTATGTCTAGTTAATACCTGGTGAGCCCCAAGTTTCTCTACTATGTATCAGTGGATAGTGAATTTTCTTGCAAAAGGGACTTTTCAAAACGTACATTTCCCAGCTACCGTAACAAAACCAAGATTCAATTGGACCTGCATATTAATGGAGAAAGAGAAATCAAAAAACGAAATAAAAACTTCAAAGCTAAGTCGATTGGAAATTGTAGATTATGCACCTATTGCTATTGTTATTTTGACGAGTGGAGTATTGTGGCCCTAGCCGAAGACGTGGGTCATAATATGTTAATATTGTAAACTTGTAGCCTAGACGAAGATAAACGCTTCATGCGCATTGGCTACAAAAGATTCAGATCGACCGCTGAAGTGATGTTATCGATTTCCCTTTCATCATGAACAAACATGAGAAGTAAAAAAAATGAAAATCTGCTATCTAGTAAAGTCTTCCTCATTTTGTCGTTAAAAAGACGGATACACACTCTACACTCAATATGCATGCACAATTTTTTTTCGCAAAAGGATAGTTACTTGATTTTTATATCCCTAGATACGTTGTGTATCAAATGCACTTAACGATATGGTCCATTTTTATTTAGACAACATAAATTTTAATTGTGTCAATTTATCTGAGTAAACTTAAGAAGGGTGTCTAACGCATTGATTTACGTCTACACTTTTAAATTAAATCATCGCCATAAAAGGGATGTGGCAAAGGGATATCTCATAGTTAATGAATGCAATCGTAATAAAAACGTATTTTCAAAGCAGGCCAGTAATTTTGTCCAGCATAGAAACGAATTGGATCTAAAATATGACCGCTTTATTCATATTGAAACGAAATTTGAGAATGCATATATAATGTCTTCTTGCAAGGCTTTTGTGTAAGAAAATTAACTCTGAACGCTCTGAACACATAATAACAATATTTAAGGACTGACGTAATGGTTAAAATTCAATCCTGCAGCTCAGTTATTTGTCAAGGAAAGAATATTATCGTACGGGTTCTCTTGAGAGAATTCGGAAATGTTCGAAAAAAAGAGCAGTTTTCTAATGTACGGTACGGTACCATTTTTTCACACTTCGATGATAACATGACGACGTATTCTATGACAACTGATTTATTTGTTACGATTTACGATGATATACCATTTTTGACGATACGGTTTAGTTGAATTTGCTTTTTCACTTTTGACGGATTTTTTTTTCTTTAGATTTTTGACTTAGATTTACTCGATCTTAAACTATTTGTTTTTTGTTGTTTATTGAATTTGATTTTTTCTTATCTATGTCGCTTTTTGACGTTTTTTGATTTTTTACTTTTTGATTTAGACATTTGTACAGATACGCTTAATTTATTGTATTGTAACGTTTTGGTGGTTTTTTAACGAGGTCTATGACAGCAGTCATAGACACTCTTTTTCCATGTCATCTAGAAGATAGAAGACAATAAAATGCAATTCATCATATATATTGTTGTGTCTATACGGCATAATCTCTCTCCTCGAAATTCATCTTTGAATCCGTTCATCGGCATGTAACATTCAAAATGTAATCAAAACATAACGTTTCACTGCCAATTTAGTGTGTGTTCACTTTCAGTCAACTGCCAATCCACTTCGCAAAAACAAACTGAATGAAGGCGATCTGTCGTGCGTTGAACAGTATAGATAATAACGTTGATGATTATATCCTCGAGAGAGAAAGTACTATTTTCGGTCATTCTAACATTAAAAAAAGTTTGGATTCCGTTTCCGTTTCCGATTGAGATTGAATTCAGATTTGCTTTATTTATTGAATTAGAATGCACTTTGTATCGCATCGATGACTATGACAATAAATAAAGATGAATAGAAACTCAATAAAGTGAAAAGGCAAAACTATAGCGATGATATAAAGAAATTTCTTTATGTTGAAAACATAAATATTAAGTTGTTGTTGTTCGAAATGTTGTGAAGGAAAAGGCATTATTTGTATTCGTCTCCGGTCTTATGCCAAACGAAAATAAAAACCATAAAACTTTTCTTTCTGGATAGGTTTTTGTATATTTATGGGCATTTTGTATTGCATAAGAAATTATGACTAAGCGTTGTGTTGTTTAAAGGGGGAATGTTTTTCAACTTGTGTTTAGTCATATTTATTAAGATTGAGGATGATTGTAGATTCGGGTGGAAGAGTGTAAGTGGTTCATTGAGTCAAAAAAGAAAAAAATGATTAATTGTTGTCGTTAATCGGCATTCGACTTAAGTGAAAACCATTTTTTATTCGGAACTAGTTCTTTTTGTATCTACAATTGTAAATGATTTAAACATAACAAATAAAGAAAAAATATAGACGCCTAAGCGCGTATAATAGACCCCACAACTCTCTTTTTTTGTTAAGTAGAAGTCGGAAATTTGCCTTGTCACTCGCAATGGTTGGTGAAACGAAATCCGCTGGCAAAGAGGCGTATCGACATGGCTATGTATCAGTTTGAATAACATTATCTCGTCATTTTCTAGGCGTCGTGATTCCAGCGAATGCAGTTTTAGAGTCTTAAGTCTTACGTGATACGGTGGTCCTTGGCCTTCAATACAAAATTTAAAGTACATTATCCTGGTGATTTTTTTTTTTTGCAGTTTTTCAATTTGATCACTGGCGCATACATAGAAGGGATTCCACACCGATGAGCAATACTCGAGCCGGTTCCTTACGAGCGATGTGTACAACAGTCTCAGGCTCAGTTGATTTGTGAAGTACTTACCACAACGAAAGATAAAGCCTAGTAATCTGTAAGCTCTTCGCGTCATGTCGTCAAAGTGTTCATTAAGACTTTTTTCGTCTATTATCACACCTAGATCATTCTTGCTTCAGACTCTTTTTAACGTAGCGTCACCAACTCATGGTTTTCCATCAAAAGCAGAAAATCGTAGCCGACCTAATTTACCGGAAATTCACTTTCGATACATTTATATTCTTCTTTTCACGAGCTTATTTGTTTCAAATTTTCCCAAAAATTTCCTAAAATTTTCCCAATTTTACCCAAAATTTTTCCAATTTTCCCGAAAAATTTTCCTAAACCCCTGCTGGAGCTACATCGAATACTGTAACCAAACCAAACTTCGTTCGTTGTATAAATTATGAAATTATTTATCGACTCGATTAGAAAAATTTCTAGAATTTCCCCCCTAGCGAGATAATATTCTTTTCGCGCAGACGGACAAAAAATGCCACATTTTCTCACCGATTTTCTAAACGAAAAGGAGCTATTTAGACTTACATTTGAAGAAGCATTTTAGGTGGGACGAAAAGTATTTTATGTCCTAGGAGCTGGGAATGAAAATACTTTTCGTCCCACTTCTCACTGCTGACGTGGGACAAAAAGTATTTTATGTCCTAGGAGCTGGGAATGAAAATACTTCTCGTCCCACTTCTCACTGCTGACCACTCTATTTACTATCCATTTTTGTTTACATTTACGTGAACAAAAAATCAAATGATTAATGAGAAAAATTTAATTGTACACTTGCTATGATCATTATATGAAATTTCATGCAAAATTTATCGAGTTTTTTTGTTCGGAATCTGGCGTTTTGTTCGTCTGCGCGAAAAATAGTATACATCACTCGGAGCTAAGACGGTGCTGATTTAGACCACGGTGTTAAAAAGGTCTTTCCTCGGGCTCCGCTGCGCTCCGCCCTTGGATTCGACCTTTTCACCACCTGGGTCTAAATGCACCATTTTAGCTCCTTGTGATGTAATGTACTATTATGTTCAAGCGGACCAAAAACGTCACATTTCCTCACCAGATGGAGAACCGAAACGTCAATATTTTTGCCTACTTTTTTTTGCCCACTTATTTTGTCTCACTTTTTTCGTCCCAGTTTTTTTGTCCCTACACTGTCATTTATTGTGTGAATTTGAATGGGATGGTAATAAACGACCAATAAAACAATTCAACTTTACCGATAAAAAATAATAAATGACCGATAATTATTTACCGATAAATTTTTAAATGTATATTCAAAGAATGATTAAAGCGCGAATATTTGGGGTAGTGTCCAAAACACCTGATAACATTTTGTAAAAGGAAAAATTCCCAAGAGAAGTGACTGAAATGAAGTTATCGGTAAAGAGTTATCGATCCTTTATTATTTTTTATCGGTAAAGTTGAATTATTTTATCAGTCGAATATAATATCCCATTTGAATGCGATACAATGTAAACATCATTATTTTGACCCTCCACTTAAATTATTTGAAATATTATTTTTGCTTATTGTGCCTTCTTTTTAGACCCGTACGAAGAACGCAGTGCTTCGAAAAGGGGTCTATTGCATTTACCACGACGTTTGTAACGAGTCGAATTTCAACCCGGGAGAAGGGGGGGCATCGATCATGGTAATGTTAACACGATAACTCGAGTAAAACTCAACCAATTTTCAAAAACTTTTTTTCCCTGAAAGGTAATCGAAAAATCTTTTATGGGATTGAATCTGGGCACTGTCGGCCCAAGGGCCGTCGAACTAGGGCAAAAGGTCATTAGATGTCATCAATCAAAATCACTATTTCTTTATATTCGCTGTGGGAACCACGACTGTGTGTGATATATTGTAACAGCAGTGCTGATTAAACGACATAATTTATTAGAATGTTGACTATTGGGAAAGTAATTGACATGATCGAATAAAACAAAACAATTAACGATTCAAGGTTGCAAGTTAGTCCATAAAGTGTTAAACAATGCTTCTGCTTCAATTTAGTAGCTAATCAAATTTTGTACGATTAACTATGGAACTTATAAGTGTTATGAGTTACATGACTATACTGTCGCAGGAAGCAGAACTCATTGGTGGTTTAAATGAATTCTTTAATTTTGACCACAACGTTTTTTTGCTGCACTCATCAATAGATGCCAGTCAGTTTGTTTGTAAACGAGAAAATAATTGGCCTCAAAGTGTTTCTGTTTTTGATGATGATGACAATGTGAGTGGAATGCAGAATCTCACAAGCAAAAACACCTTTGTAATCTTGGTACTTCAGAACTTAGCAGTTAAAAGCAACTTAAAATTACTAGTACACATCAAGAAAATTCACCGACTTAATCGAACCACCAAAATTGGGATTTTTTTACTACAAAATTCTTCACTGGACGATCTTCGAGAGCTTTTTCAGTGGTTCAAAGAACATATGATTGTTCATGTTTTCGCTGTCATGTGCAACCCGGAACGTTCTTTAAACATTTTTACTTTCTATGCATTTGGATTTGAAGTGCTGAATGTTACGGACAGAGCATCATACGCGGATTTCTTTCCAAGTTTAAGTGCTAATTTCCGTCAACATACTCTGCGGCTTACTCCATTTTATTATATTGAGAACCGAAAGATTTGGAAAACAATATTCGGGTTGATGAATGCGACCTACACGATAGAACCCATCGATTATGATGATTTGATGGGCTATTTTCGATACGGAATCGACGTTATTTCAGGAGCCATAAATGCTGCTGATCATCATAGTATTTCAAATGTATCAGTGTGTACGTATCCATTAACAAAGCCATCCAAAAAACTTGTTGTTCCGAAAGCGCAGCCATATTCTGATTTTATTGCATACCTTCGAACGTTAACGACAGACCTATTCTTCATCTACACATTCGGGACATTAGCTTCGGCCACTTTGTCATTGAGCAGCTCCCGTTACATTCAACAAAAGAAAACACTGTTTTTCCAAAGCTTTGCAGATGTTGTGAATCTACTCATGAACAACAACGATTCCGTCAATTATCGCCGCTTATCTTGTGCTGAGGTCTATCTTATCGGACCATTAACATTTGCAGGCTTCGTAATCGCCAACGGAATTCTATCAAACTTGAAAAGCTACCTTACACGACCGTTTCTTCAACCTATAATTAAGACAATCGACGATATTTACAGTTCTAACATGACCATTTCGACCATTTCCGAGGCAGAAAAATTTCAACTGCTTGAAGTTTTCGCTGACTCAAATTACACAGATTGGGACAAAAGAATAATTGTGATGGACTGGAGGGAATATTTGCAAACTATTCAAATGTTTAACATATCCACAGCTCATTTGCAATCTACTGGTAAAGCAAAAATGTACCTAAATGTACAAAAAGGACTGAACATAAGAGGCTATTTCATCACTGAAATCGTAATTTTATCTACTGTTTTTGTTTACGTCGTAAGCGAAAGCTTTATATTTTTTGAGAGACTAAACGAAATTATTCATCGGCTACACAACACAGGAATGTTTTTCCATTGGTTTGAAGAATCTATGTTTAAAGAGGAACTAGAACTTGCCGCTGATAATAGAGCAAGATTGCAAAAAATGAAGCAGACAACAGATTCATCCGAGTTTCCGATGATCATTGTCTATGGTTGGATTGCAGGCACAGTTTTGTTGATCATTGAAATCATTTGGAACAAATTGGAACTTTTGTGGATTGAGAATCAATCTTTTAGGAAAACAGGAAAATGATTTGATTGATTTATTTAGCATCAGTAATTACAGTACAGATTATCCGTCAATGAAGAGCAATAGACTTCTTTTGTCAGCTTTATTTATTCATCAACAGCCGGGGCTCCCTGACTACAAAATGTGCAAAACATAATAAAAAACATAACCAAAGACCCGTACGTATCAGAATAGATTGAAAAAACAGAATAGATGTGGCAAATAGAACAAATCTTGCAAAAAGACTCGAACGTATCTTAATATAGTAATAAGCAAACAATCCAACGTTTTATGATCTTTTATAACTATAAGAATTTCAAAGATCCATAGAAATCACCGAAGGTAATGTCAAAGGCCCTACCGAAGTATCTACATCTCAGACCATTCAAATCTATAAATGGTTATATCCAAGGATTGAGCCATTTTCCCCTAAAATCCTGAAACACGTGTTCTCTAAAATTTTGTTCCATACCACTACCCAAAAACCTGAGACACGCGTTCGCTATAATTTTATTCTCTACAACTTTTTTTGGAAGCAACTTTCTACCTCTTAGTTCTAGATATATGGATCATTCCTCCCAATTCTAGAAGTGGTCATATCCCAGGATTGTGGCATTTTTACCCAAAACCCTGAGACATGTGTTCGCTAAAATTTTTTTCTCTACAACTTTGCTTTCGGAAGCAACTTTCTACCTCTTATAGTTGGAGAGATGTGGATCATCCCTCCCAATTCTAGAAGTGGTCATATCCCAGAATTCTGGCATTTTTACCCAAAACCCTGAGACATGTGTTCGCTAAAATTTTATTCTCTACAACTTTGCTTTCGGAAGCAACTTTCTTCCTTTTATAGTTACAGAGATATGGATCATCCCTCCCAATTCTAGAAGTGGTCATATCCTAGGATTGAGGCATTTTTACCCAAAACCCTGAAATACGTGTACCCTAAACTTTTATTCTCTACAACTTTGCCTTTGACAGTGAATCTCCATATTGCATAGTTAAGGAAATAAACATGAAAAACTGTTTTCGTATATGGCCAAGAAACTCAATTTCGTCAATTCCATTGGTCCCGGTGCCCCGGCCCCTGACCCGATTTCCACAAAATTTTTTTCCAATTTTCTGACATCAAATCCTTTCATTTGACAGCAACATGAGCAATTTCCGTGCTACACTTGCTGAGATATTTGCGAAAAAGCTTCACCGACTCTCGAAAAACCATGTTTTTGGTCACTTCCTCGACCATATCTCCGGAACCACTTGATCGATTTTGCTCATCTTCGCTCATGGGAGGAATGTATCTTTCAGGGAAAAAAAATGTTTATGGTGATCGGTTGAGCCGTTTGGAAAAAAAAGTGGAGACGGACGGACGGACATTTTTTTATTGTTGATTCGTCATATTTAGACGATAATAAATGCATCCCCCCTACTGCAACCTCGATCTACCCCATGTTACATTAAAATTGTTTGTAGTAAACGTATAGAACCTTCGTACTTTGTACGGGTCCAACCAAATTTAATCCGACAAACGGAGCGGCCGGCGGTACGGGGCCTAGGGTTAAATGGTTAAAAGCGTTAAAAGTGTTAAGTCGAACTTAAACAATTAGGCGCTAACAAAATGTCACTCGGACACTTGATGACGCGGAGACATTGTTTCGAAATGTATCTTTTGATGAAACAGAAAGTATTTCATTATGCGAACACGACAAAAGTCAATATAATTTAAATATGACAAAAGTCGTCTCCGTCTCCTTCATCCGGAAAAATTCGTTTTTATGCCGAATATAGGCCAAAATTCAAGCATTTATGTTCAACTCAGCAACAATTAGTAAGAATTTGGGTGTTTTTAAGAGTTCAAACTGATTTTTGAGTGTGAAGGCAAGAACTTTTGCCGTTCGCTTCACCACACAGAAAGTCTGCCTAAAACACTTCAATTAATAAATAATGAGAATGTATCGTTACTCATATTGACAACTCGACGTCTGTGACACCATGCTAAATGGCTCTAGTGAAAAAGAAGCTTACTAGAAAATACTAGTGGTAGCACAAATCCATATACTTCAAAGTAACAGATCAGAATATAGAGAGAACATTATTGCCGTACACCTCTAAATTAAGTGAAGAATATTTTGCGAGGGGTGGCGCACTTCATTTATTCCATTTATTCTTTTATTCCATTTATTCCCAAAAGTTTTTTTGTTGTTTTTGCGAAATATCTGAACCAAACGCATCACAAGTTAGACAAATAAGTTCAAAAAAAGGTTTGCACAAATTATAAAGCATTTAAACCATCTTGAGAATAAATTATATTTTTTTGGGAATGAATGGAATAAATTTATTTATTCCATTTTTCAACAAAAATTCTTTTAAGTTTTCAAAAAAGGGTTTTTTCACTTTTTGACACATTAGTATGGTTTGTTGTGTGCGTTGCCATCAAAATCAAGTCTTTTTGAAGTTTTGACGAATTTGAAAAAATTATAATTTATTCCATTTATTCCAATATTTATTCCCATTTATTCCATAAACCGCAGAAGGGCGTTACCCCTCGATATTTTGCATAGGGTCTTGTAAATTAGCAACTGAATTTCCTTTCTTTTCTGTATTCAAAATGTTGGTTTATTCGTTTATTGTATTTACTAAAAAACATTTTCTCCATTGTTGTCGTAAAAATGATCAGACGTTACGAATGCAGTGAAACGAATAAAAATATTTCAAAAAATGTACTACAAACTGCGAGCGCATCCCCAAAATAACATGCAGCAATTTTAAACGAAAATTTATGACTGTAAATTCGAAATTATATGAAATTAAATAGAAACTCAACCCTTACTATTTCATTTTATAGTATACATAATTTTATTGTCTCCCATTTCATTATTGCATCTTCATCATCTTCAATAATTTTATTGAAGCATATAATGGCACAACACTTCAAATTTAAATGATTTAAAAATATTTTAATGATCAAAAAAATAAATCTACTAACAAAATTGAGTTGAGAGAAAACCGCAATAACAGGAAGCCCAAGAAAAATTATGAATTTGATGTTTATAGATTGTCAAATGGATTAACCGATGGTAATTTTTCTACCCTCGAAATATAGTGTTGAGTCACGGATTAGACTTTTTATTGTTCTGACTTTGTCATCAATTATGTTGAAGGGAAGAAAACATAAAAAAGTATGTTCCATAAATGTGTTATGCATTTACGAGCGCGAATCGAACATAAATCAAACAATTGGTGCTCTACGTCTATGTTTGGGGCTCGTTTGCATGTTTTGTTTTGTCGCACAGCGATTTTAATAAGGCTGAACGTAGAATTGTACCAACACGTTTTTAAATAACCTCCAAAGAAACCATACCTAGAATAAACTTTTGACAAAAAAAGGTTATAAATACATTCGAATGACATAACACGAAAGTCTTTTTAGATAATGCGAAAGTAAAAATACACAATGCGTAAGTCGAAATACACGATGCTAAAGTCAATTAGTGTTCTTTGATCGTTTATTGCTGTTTTTGTGTTCTGATTTCGGAAAATTCATTGTTCTCCTAATGAAAATTGACCTGTGGATAGCTAACTTTGTTATGGTATGTACTTAATTTCTTTTTGTTAAACACCCTTAAACTCATACAGTACATCCATTATGTTACTAACCCGGCCAACAATAAACTCGCGTATCATACCACGATCTAGAGTGATATCCCCCTTTAGTTACTGTAAACCCTACGGTTGCCTTTCTTATAAATTAGAGCAATAACACAGCAGGTACTGTAGAAGACTTCATTTCCATATTAAAAATCCTACAAAGTCATTGAATCCCACCTGATCCGCTATACTTAACAAATTCTGTCCTAATTTCATCTACCCCTGCGGATATTCCTGCCTTCAATCTACTGATCTGCGGGACACCTCATCCAGTGTAATTTCTTCCGTCACCTCCGAACTGGGACAAGGCCCTTATCATTTTCTTCTACCTGATTGACAATTCAAAGTTTCTTCCCCAAATCTAACCACTACCCTTCCATAACCTGAGTTGTTTTTAACGTTTCCTATTCTTGCATTAAATTCCCCCAGCAAAATCAAAGATTCATTTCCCTTTTTGGTAACTACAACCCCCAATTGTTCGTAAAAAGTGTCCAAGTCAGCAGTATTGCTTCCTTCGCACACTAACACTAACCAAACGATAAATTAGCCTTTCATTTACGAAACGAACATTTAGCACAAATTTGATCAATTGCCCCCTTATAGCGATTCCAACACCCCCAGTTTGCCCTACCAGACTGAACCCCAAAACAAAAATACCTTATAGCTGCTCACATATTCCTCTGTCTGTCCTTTCGTTCTAACGTCACTCAACGCTAATATATCTATGCCATAGACCCTAGCCAGATCAACCAATTCCTCCTTGTTTAAATGGGGGACAAAGAACGGCTGTACATTACATTGCATACATTTGTATATGACTCGAGTCAAGTCTTTTTTCGTAAATAGGTCTACCCGAGGGATGGGTAATATGGGGTCCAAAAAATAAAAGTGTAGACAACTTGGTGGACTTGGCTGAAAAGAGACCTTTATAAAAATCTGAGAAAAAGTCAATATGGCAACGATGAGGTCCGATTGGATCTAGGAGTCGCTCAACGACCAAATGTGTGCAAAAACACTAAAATCAATGAAAATGTCGACTTTAGCAAAATTGAATATAACTAACAGATGATAAATATTTTTGATAAGGTGAATAATCCTTGATTCCTCCAAATACTCCAAATAAAGGAGAATTCAGAGGCTTATTACTGCATCTACACGTTTCGAGTGCGCTGAGAGTCAGTCTTCCCATCAATTTTTCATGGTTTTAATCCGAAACCCAAACGTTTTTTCGATCAATTTCAAATCGATCTTTGATTCTGCGAGCTTAGTCATACATACTTTATGTGGTAGTAGATTGCAAACGTAGATGTCGCTCATAAATTAAGTAACCCAAGAGGAGGAGGAAGGTATGTCACAATTGGCCCCTTGAAATTTAGGAACGAGTCCTACGAACAATTCATATGAAAGAGCAAGTACAATATGTGCTTAGAATTTTTACAAATCTAAAAATTACCGTTATGTGAACTAATACTATATCATAGGTTCAGTGGGACGACATTTTTTGATTGATTGAGCGACCCCTCCACTCGGATCCCATCGCTCTGTAATTGAGTTTTACCCTTGCATATGTTCATCCAACGATTTTTCCGAGCTACTTTCAGGTATTTCAGCAGCTTTTTCGCCGTTTCTAGGTCTTCAATCTCTTGGAATCCCGCATAGAGGTGTTCACTGTTCTCATTCCAGTATGGTATATATTCTTTTCGATAGCCCCTAGGGATGCAATTTTTCTCAATACCGATGATACTGATGATCAAGTTAGCAAAGAGCTGTAAATTTCGTGGTAGGGGTGAATGATGAATCGGACTGCGGCATCTAATTCGCTTGCAAACTGGTTCCAATTGGCTTTTTGAAATTTGCATCTCGGCCTTAGAACATATGAAACAATCGGACGCTCAGACCGACTTCAAATATGACGGTTCTGTGCTTCGGGCATGCAGCAAAACTTCACGAGAGTAGGGTACGCTTTCGATATCCGCACTAACAAAGCATAGGTCGCGCTTGCTATCAGTCTGATGGATTGCGGAGAGAAATGTTTTCTATCCTTTGGTGTCATGGACTTAGATGAAGCTCATCACTGTTGTCATTCCTCCTATATCCCCATTCAGTGTGGTGACGCTAAAGAATAGCAACTGAAGTGTCCAGTAGCAGTTTTTGAGTTTTGTTGAGTTCGTTATTAAAAATTTCTCAAATTAAATTTTAAATATTGAGAGAATTTTTAAAAAAAGAAAAAATCGAAAAAATGTCCAAAATGTGTCAATAAAAAAAATTACATATTACATATTATAAAGACCTTACTTATGTTTGCTTGTCTGTCTGTCTGTTTGTAACGCTTTTACGACCTTTTATTAAAAGCATACTTAGGGGGTGCAAATTGTTTCTCATAAAATGTTACAGGTATCTAGTTGGGTTTTTTTGGAATTTTTTTTTGCAAATTCTTCAAGTATGATATAGATTTTTGGTGTCAAAGGGAAAGTTGTTGGGTTGGGTGTGCAGTGTGCCAGGGTGACCAACAAAGTGGCGGACGGTGGTATGGGACGAACTTAGGGGGTAAATTAATTATTTTTTGAAACTTTTTTTTTGTTTGGTGTTAAGCGTTTTGTGTCAAAGGGAAAGTTGTTGAGTTGTGTGTGTAGTGTGTTAGGGTGACCAAAAAATGGCGCACGGTGGTATGGTAAATTAGGGGAAAAATAGGATTTTTGGCAGGAATTTCGACGGGGATGTGAATGGGATTTGCATGGGGATGTGGATGGGCATGTTGTCGGGGAATTGGACCTGGATGTGAATAGGGATTTGGAGATTTGGACGAGAATTTCGAATTTTTCGTTTAAGACATTTGATCAAAATAGGTCAAATTTTGTGGAACGACTGTAGACGATGCAGTTGGCAAGTTGGAGCTTCCGTCTGGGAAGAAAAGTCTTAGAGTTTTTGAAGGGTTCTTTGTAGAAGAAAATTTTTTGGTCCAACTTCATCCGGCGGAGGTAGAAGATGAAAATTTTGGTGGTTGGTCACTTTTTTGTTAGGGAAGTTTTTTTGTTAGTTAAAGTAGAGTTTATTTTTGAGTGCCAATCGTTAGTGGATGTTCAAGCCAACAAAATTGGTGAACAATGTTGGGTAAAAAACTTTCCATGTTCCCGATATATAGGGCATTTTTGGACGATTCAGCCCAGAACAGAAGCACTTCTTTGGCTATATCTCGGTCAGCAGTGGTCGGAATAAGGTCAGTGAGGTGTCAAATGAAAGGTATCGATCCCGCGAAGCTAACAGGACCGAGATTGTGAGAATCGGTTCGGCGGTTCGGTGTCCAGGATCGCTCCGCTGCCGGAAAATGACTGAACATTTTATTTTTATTTTTTGAGTTCATATTAGATGTTTGGTGTCAAAGGGGAAGTTGTTGGGCTAGGTGTGTAGTGTATCGGGGAGTTGAAGCGGACGGTATTTATGAGAAATGAGCATTGACTTGAAATGGGACTAAAACCGACGATCAGACCAGAATTAGGACAGGGATGTTGACTGTAGTATCGAACGGGATTGTGGAATGGATTTTCAACTATAATTGTGACTGGATTTGTGATGATATTTTGGACGGGATTTGTGTGGGGATGTTCCAATGATAGTTGCGACGGGGCTAAGCGCCGCAAGCAGGGAAAGCGCCACAGGCAAGGACAGCGCCGCAAGCAGGGAATGCGCCGCAAGCAAGGAAAGCGCCGCAAGCAGGGAAAGCGCCGCAGGTAAGGAAAACGCCGCAGGCTAATAAGTAAAGAGGGTCCAGGGGGCGGCAGCCCCCTGGTATAAAAAATAATTCTTAATATCACATCTCAGCTTCATGCACGTTCTCGCTTATTGCTTACAAGTGACCTCGCACTCATCCTCCAAAGCCTTCAGATAGCCCTAGCGGGGTGCCCCTAGGGGGCTAAGGGGATCGACCAGTTCCAATATAAAGCCTAAAACAGCTATCATGCATGAGTTCAATCAATTACGTTTTCTCACAACAGTGTCTTCTCATTTCTTCAACGCTGCACACGCTTAGTTTTCGGAGAACGTTTCATATTTGAAAATTACCGCCAAAAAGTTTAATGAAAACCATTGTGAATTCTGTGAATGTTATTGTCATAGTATGGTATGCGCATCGTATGCAGCCGACTTCAATCAAAAACAAAGCTGTCAAGCTGTCATTCCAAAAATGGCGTTTAAGTTGGTGTGTTGTCATCGGCTACGGCTATTAGAAATGTTAATTTTTACAATTTTATTAATTTGTCAATTAAACTTTGCCAATGGAAATTTGAACCAGCAAGTGCATAGACGTTTCGAGTACAAATATTCATTCAAGCCACCATACCTAGCCCAGCGTGACGGATCGGTGCCGTTTTGGGAATACGGTGGAAGTAAGTGTGTTTAACCACAAGACACGTCAGATCAAAAATCGTGTTCCGTTTTTCTCATTGACACTTTTCGCAACTTGAGAAAAAGAGATAAACAGATGATTTTGATTTTGTGTTGAAATTTGAATAATTTTTTATGACACGTTGGACAATTCTTGACCATTACAGATTTTAATGAAGATAATATTTTGTTTAATTGATAGATGCAATCGCCAGTTCGGAAAGTGTGCGAGTAGCTCCATCGCTTCGCAGTCAAAAGGGTGCCATTTGGACCAAATCTCCAACAAATTTTGATTATTGGGAAGTCGAAATTGTTTTTCGTGTATCAGGCCGTGGAAGAATAGGCGCTGATGGTTTAGCGTTGTGGTACACAGCAAAGAAAGGAGAATATACTGGAGATGTCTTCGGTTCGTCGGACAGCTGGAATGGATTGGGAATATTTTTCGATTCATTCGATAATGATAACAAACACAATAATCCCTACATTATGGCTGTTCTAAACGACGGTACGAGAAAATTCGATCACCAAAAGTAAGAATAATTGTACTCGGATGTATTAACACTGCCCTTCCTCTTTAAAATGTCAGGTAATGCTAAATCTTAAACTCTAACATTAGTACGGAAAAGTCAAGAAAATCAGGTAGAATTTACACAATTTTTTTAAAGAAAACAGGTAGGGCCCTACTAGACGATCATTTTTAAGGCCATACCTAATTCCATGTGCCAAAACTCAAAAATGTTCTTTGATAAATTATTGTGCCTTCATTGGGCTCTAACTTAGCGGCTTAAAGATTTAAGCAACTTGATGTGCCTACAAACAGCAATGCGAAAGTGACAGATTACCTTTATCAGTTTGGGACGACCTATTTTTGGTCTTGAAACACAAATCCTAGAATTCTTTGTTCCTTTCCCCGTTCATCATTTAAATCGTTAGGTGTTGCTTCCAAGAACATGTCTAAAGTGGCAGGTCCAAGTTTGTTAGCTTCAGATGGTCTCACAACGAAATCCCCAAGAATCCTGCCTATTTCGGAGGAATTTCGGTCAATTACATATCACGTGTATGCCCTTTTTCTCATCTAATCCCCAAAAGCACCTTGGGGTCTCCGACAGCCGTAGCCTATTCAGCTGCCATTTTAGTTCACAGTGTCCACTGGTCGCCACAACTAGCAGGTCATTGGTCTATTTCGCGGCGGGCTTCGGGAAAAAGCGATTTGTATGAACGCAGTGAGCAGTGGGCAGTGATTCTTGAGCTTCGTAAAACTCTGCTTAGAGGTCGCTGGAAGTTTTACCCAAATGGAACGAACCGCCCTGTGCTGTGTCCAAAGAGTACATTCGAGCCCCTGCTTCTTACACGACCTTAGATTCATGCGTGAACAACATTTTCGCATTTCTAGACACACAAGCTGGCCACCCATCTAGCCATTCTTGCCTGCCTAGAAATTTTGCTTCAAACCGCATATTAAAGTCAGAGTCTGACTAATTGATAAAGACAAATGAGTTCTATTTCTTTTAAATTGTACCAAACATTACAAAATCTCCTTACCGGTTTCGTGGGCTATACGCACATCATCCTAGTGCCACTTCTTCAAACGAGAACGATTTCTCTACCTTCGCTATCAGACTATGCAAGGCAGACTCCGTGGATCTGCTCGTCCGGTATGCGTGCTGGTTGTCATGAAGCTGGAACTTAGCCAGGATTTCAACCCTAATGTAATAGACTTTTACAATCTTTCGAACGTTTTCAGGATGAATGAGGTCAGACTTATCGGTCTAAAATCCTTAGTGAAGCACTTAGTGAAGGTCACTTCAAAGTGATGGACGCGAAATTTTCCTAATATGGCAACACCAAATTTCATTGATAACTTTCGATTCATGAATCAAATTCGGTGTTGCCTAATTCGAAAAATTTTGCATCTGACACTTGCAATGCTGCTTTTTAAATCTACAGTCACGTTACGAGTCCTACAACTTGATGAAGAATGTTTTATAGTTACTTGACTGGGATAATCACGAGTGACCTTTGGATATTTAAAGTTTCAAATATTTCACTGTTTTACACAACAATTATGCGAATGTTTACGCGGATAAAGTGACGGTCTACCGTCCTTCACAGCGTCCATGGGGAGCTAATTTTAACAACTTCTACTAAAAATTCTACAACAACTTTTACTACTTTCTAATTTCTTTCTTATTTTTCTAGTGATGGAACAACTCAATTATTGGCAGGTTGTCTGCGTGATTTCCGAAACAAACCATTCCCGACCAGAGCTCGTGTTGAATATTATAAAAATACATTGACTGTTCTGTTTCACAATGGCATGACGAATAACAACGATGACTATGAAATGTGTCTAAGGGCTGAAGGTGTAATTTTGCCTAAAAATGGATACTTTGGTGTTTCGGCTGCTACCGGAGGTCTGGCTGATGACCATGATGTGTTCCATTTCCTAACTACATCGTTGCATGATGCTAGTCAATTTGCGGAGACAATGAAACTACCTGAAGCCGAATCGGCCAAGTTAACGCAAGAGTATGAGGACTATCAGAAGAAAATGGACATCCAGCGCGAAGAGTATCGCAAAGATCATCCGGAAGCTAAAAAAGAGGAGGATGATGACTGGTTCGAAACGGACAATCAAAGAGAGTTGCGTCAAATCTTTCAATCACACAGCCATATGACCGAAGTACTTCGAGATTTGTCACGTAAAATGGACGAAGTAATTGGTCGTCAAGAAACAACGTTGGGATTGCTATCTACCAGAGCTCAAGGTGGAGCACAAATACAGCAAGGCGGTGCTCCACCTCCACAACAAGGTGGTGTTCCCCCTCCACAACAAGGCTATGGCGGAGATTCTCTTCAAAGACATGAAATTAATACAATCATTAGCAATCAAAACACTTTCCTTGCCACTGTTCGTGAAATTAAAGCTTTCGTGCAAGATCTGCAAACCCGAACGGAGAAAGTACTCCAAAATCAAGCGAGACAACCAACAGCGCAGATACAAGGAACTGGTGGATATGATGTTCAAAGTATGATTGTTGAAATGAGAGACGGTCTTAACCAAGTGAAATTAGGCATTCAAGCCGTGGGTCAAAAGTATGTTACAAAGTTTATGGTTTACATTTGTTGATGCAAGCTGATCTTCGATTTTTTTAGAATCAGTCCACAAGCGCAAGCTGGAGGCTGTCCAACAACAAATTGTTTGGGACTGACTGCGTTCCTAGTTGTTACAGCGGTGCAATTGAGCTTGATGTTAGCATATACATTGTACAAGTAAGTTATTTTAACTCGTCTTTTTCTATGATAAATTTTATATCGAGAAGATATCGAATTGAGATTAAGGATCCGATTGGGTCGGCCCACACTGGACCCACTTTTAAAAAGTGATGGTATTTGAGCAAATTAAAAATAGTGTCGTGAAGAAAAATACGCGTCCACCAGCGTTTTCTGAGGAATTGTGTCAGCTGTAGGTTGAGATTTTCTATGAATGACTCGGCTTGATCTAATTTTCACTTCCTGATGCATACAAATTCTTTTCTTTCTGGAGTGATTTGTGCGGGCCTTCCTGAGTTTTTGGACAACTGGCTTCGGAATGTCAAATAAATTGTGCCAAAAAAACTATATAAACGTCGACATTCTGAGATTCACAGATGTTACTCATCTGTGAACAAACAAATTTGTGACATGACTATTTTGGTGTATCTAGGTGTTTCGCGACGAAAATTAAACGATAACATCTGTCTATCACATTTTTCTGATTTGTCTATCAGCCGAACATTCAAAAGGCCAATCAATGTTTTGTGTACGAAATTCAGATTGTTCAACTTTGAATCTCTACCGTTAGACATCGTTACCGCTCCCTTGACATCCGTATAAAACTTTCAGCGATTGAGTTCTGTACGATCCTGTATTAGAAAACACATTTCGATATCCTGCGTAGCTGTTTCAGCTCTGTCGCATATGAAAGACACTAAACATCCAGTTCTTACTGGGAATTCAACTTTCTTTTAAATTTTGAGACCATAAAAGAAGGCAATGATGAGGATTTCTTGAATTCCGCCTGATGGAGAAAATGAGTACTTCATTAATTTCGCCTTATTTGCAAAAATAGAAGAAATTCGGGCTTTCTACATCGTCAAAAAAACAAAAAGGGTTCCATACAAATTAACATTTTGTTGAGTGGAGTGTCTGTTTTCTTAGACTCCCTGCCCCATAACGCAGACGCCAATTGAAGGCTCCCAAAGTCAAAAAGAGCATTACTGTCCTCAACCTTCTCGAAACGAGCATATCTCCCAGCCAGATAATCCACTAGTTCTTAGGTCGGCAAGAGCTTCATCATACCATCTAGATTTTCGCCGTCCTGCACCTCTCTTGCCTCCCGTCTGGTCTTTAGAGCACGCTGCAAAAATGTCAACTGTAAAATTTGCAATGTTTTTTTAGAGCAGACCCTTGCGTTAATAACAAATTATTATTATAGCTCATGCACTGTGAGAAGATGACTGTTACACGAATAATAGATGAACCAGAATTCAAAACGTTTGAGTATGAAGGCCGAAAGTTGTTCTGAAAAATTATCGCATTCCAAATTCATTTGAGCAAAAGCGTAATGTTCTTATTCGGTGAAACAATAAATTCGACATTCCAACTACTTTACGTATGAACGTTTTTTCTGTGTGAATTCTCTGAACCGATATTAATTTTAATAAGATACTAACATCCGACAAATGGCCCGCATCATACGTATATCAAGGATTAAAAAGATAATTATGGATATCCGAAAAGACTTACTCGATTTATGTACAAAAGATCAACAACCACTTAAACGGCCCTAGCTCGGCATTGCTCCGGACGGGTTAAAACACATGAATTAAATTCCACAATTCGGAGGTCTACGAAGATTATTATTTCTCATGAAAACATATTAATTTTGCGAAATGCCGGTTATATTGTTGAAACAGATGCTCGTTAAACTGTAAATATTGGTCTCTTTAGCTGAAGAAAAATTATTTTATTTTATCCAAGTTATTTAGCAAACAAAGCAAAGTTAAATTTCGGAATAGACGTACATGCCACAATCGGATTGGTGGCACTGGGCGTCAAGAATGCGTTTTGCGGAACAGACCCAATATTCGAAACTGAGCAAAGGAATTTGGCCATTGTAAAGCGTTCTATCTCTTGTAATTGAGCTGCAAAATAAGAGTCGATCAGTGAATGAATATCCAGATTTCTAAAAAACTTTCATACGTTGAGTGAAGGGATAAGGTCCGTCAGTCCACTGGTAGAAAAATCGGTCTCCGAATTTGAATCTCTTAAACTGCTCGGCAATAATACAACTTCCAATTTTTCCTAAAATTGTATAAGGTGTTAAACGTCGTTCTCCAAGCACTCCAACTAAAAGATCAATGTCTCTAGGACTCTTGTAAATGGTTTGTAGTATCTTCAATGACGCCGGTGTAAAATATGGGTCCAAATCCGGCCAGTTGTTAATCTGAGCTGGGGTGTTCGTACATGTGGAAATAAATGTATGATAAGGAGGTACTCCATGATCTCGTGCTCGTTTGATATCAATAGAAAATAAGTCTATCCCCATGCCCCTAGCATCTTTCATCAATCGGTTACGCAATTCAGGACTATATCCTCCATAGTTGACTGGATCGTTAAGGACTCCACGTAACAGATTGTCGTAGTTGCCGTTTAAAATGTTCACCTGGCTAGAATTCATGTCGGATAAGGCTCTTGACATTATCAGTCTTTTATCCGGTCCATAGAGGTTTATGGTTGACGGAACGAATGCATGCAACCAACGAAAAGCGCCATGCGTAAATTCGTTTGTGTTGCTTGGATCGACGTATTGATTGTATTTGCCACAATTTGCTTTAGATGGATCGCATGTCAGTTGCTTATTGATACTTTCCGCTTGACCTGTCGGTAGAAGGGTTCAAAGATGTCACAATTGTGTTTTGTCCAACTTAATTACCCAAAATTATTGGCAGCCATTCGTTAAAGACAATTCGTTGGTATAATGCGGTAGTTAATCTTTTACCCTCCTGATAAGCGATCTCATCATTAGCGCTTATTAGTGGTGCGATCAAGTTGTGTAACCGAAGGAACAAAGAATGCCATTGTGCCAACATTGGTGTTTGGTTTAATCTTACGTCACCTAAAAAAATTTATTCGGTAAAATAATTCAGTGACCCGTGTCTTATACCTTACCTAAAAAGTAACACGGCTGTTGTCGGCAATTTGGAGTTTCCGGTAAAACATTTGCAGCATTTGTTATCATTCGTCCTGATTGTCGGCTTCTAAGTCGATTTTGAGTGGCTTGATCATCACCGTAAACAATCGTTAGATCCATGAACGCAGAGACTGAATTCGACTGTTAGAAAACAAAAGTGTACGCTGTACGCCCTCTATACTGCAAAACAATGAGAGATTTGATTGTATACCTGTTGAGCTGGTCCGACTTTACAGTCATTGGAAAAAGTTGTTTGCGAACTAACGAAGTTCAAACAATTTGCTTTGAACTGACTATAAAACGGATCGTTTACAGGAATGTCAATTGGCTTGCACGCTGGGTGACTGATTTCTTCAGATAATCTACGGGTATAGTACTGTGAACAGCACTGAATTCCAGGACCAGAAAAGTCTGAAAAATTGGGATATGAAAGAAAGGAATTTTGAAATCTGCTTCGGCGAGATCTATTGAAAAGACCTCCTCTTCCTAATACCCGTGCAATGATCGAGTTAACGTCGTGTGGGCAGGGCGAGTCATTTCTAACTTTTTGTAGAAGTTTGTATAAAAATTTAGAGGACGACATAAGTTACTTAAAATGTGTATAAATTTAAATTAATTGACACAGGCGCATGGATGACGTTTCCTAACACCCGAGTCACATCCTTTTCTTACTGTATCGTTGCACGTTAATTCTAGATCCTGTGTCATGCGTGATTAGTTGTCCACAAAACGCTCCGAACACGTTCAAAACAGAAACTGTAGGTGCCGCCTGTTGAATTCCAAAACCATTTTCAGCTAAAATATTTCCAATGATTCGAGGCGATGGCAGTTCAATGCTATCGATGGCAGTTCGTCTTTCGGAGTGGAGGCCTGTTTAACGAAGTTAATAAAAAAAATTACAACAAATCTTTGGGGATGAAATGGAGGTGAGCTTCGGTATGTAGCAGCGTCACTCTAGATCAAAGTTGCCCTGGATAACTCAAATTTTAGACTCCGCATTGCCCTCTTGACCGCCGGCGCTAAAATTAGAGGTGTGCGGGGCGACCTTTTTTCCATATGGGAACCGAGCCGAACTAAAATAAAAACTCAAACCCGAACCGAAGCCGATTCGAAATAAAATAAATTCAAACCCGATCCGAACCGAGCCCGATCCGAAATAAAAAAAATTCACGACACGAACCCGAACGACCCTTACTCGACCGAACCGCAATTTTTTTTTTAAGATTTCATTTAAATTGTTTTTTGTTAGTTGAAGTCTTCAAGCCTAAAGCGATCCGAAAAAAACGAATATGATAACCAGTACCGACCCGACAAAAAAATAAATTCAAAAATTGACCCGACCCGACAAATTTATTTGGGTTCTGGTCGGGTTTTTAGTAGAGTTTCGGGCGGCCCGCTCACCTCTAGCTAAAATACCGTTTTTTAGTGCAGGGGTTATTTCGTCCGGGGTCCAGTGCTTGCCAACATGCAGTTTTAAATTATTTCAGCTGTCTAGCGATTTTTACGTTAGTTTTCATGATCTGACCTGACCAGGTCAAGCTTCAAGTTATTTCTTCATGGAAACTTGTCAATGCTAGAAAAAAATAAATCTCGTTGGATCGATGTTCGCCGATACATACCGACGATTCAATCTATTGCGAAGCCTTACAATCATGATAATCAGGCGCCATCAAGCGACTGTAAGCGGAAAATTGTGCTCCTAGTTTGGGATTAACTAAGTTATTGCATGTGCCACCCATAGTTCGATATCTTAAATTTGGATCACACCGCAAACCAGTCGTGTCGTAGCAAACATCTAGCCGCGTAAAGCAGTTAGTGTATGGCGTCAGATCATTGCATTCCCTATCGAAAAACATTTTATGATTGATAGCTTCGGTCGCAGCCAACAGTATTCGAGCTCGGCGAAAATCATCCCAAAACGGTTGGGCAACATCGGCTTCCGCCCATACTTCAAAACCAGGCTGAAATATGAAAACGAAATGAAGGTTTCTATTAATAGTGTAACTAGTTAGTTACATGGCCTTCCGTAACATAAAGATCAAGGTCCTGAGGTCTTAATTCGTCTAGGTAAAGCGATCGTGCCCAGTCCATTCTTTGACTAGACGTAAGAGCCCTTTGTGCAAATGGGCAACTGCATATGAATTATCAGATCGACATTAATTTAATGTAAAAAAATCGTTTTTTAAGAAAGAAAATTACTTTTGGCCATAAACGAAGATTACCAAATGGCAAACAAATACCAAAACGATGAAAATTATTTTTTTCATTTTTTCCAAACGTGGCTAAATAATTTGTTGCTTCTATTCGCGCCTCCTGTCTTTTTTCAACTATTTTTTAAAAGGAAAATTGCAAATTTAGCTCGAAATTTGCAAAATCAATTAATCAACGATAAGATGGCTGATGGTCCTATCGTCGAATAACATCTTACGCAATAAAAATCCACCTGTGTAAATGGTAACGCCAAGAATTAACATTCAAATGCAACAAATATTAGCTACAATAAGTTATTCGAATAACACAACAAAATTAATCGAAAAATTACCATACCATATTTGAACGATATACCTACCCAACACGTTACCTGCAGTCTCTCAAAGTCAAGGGCACATTGAGCTCACATTGAAATGATGACGTTGTTAAGTTTCACGCTTTTCTGATTTCCTAAAATTTCTTTGCTGAAATAACTGTAAGTTTTCAAATTGGAAGGAGTCATTGGTCTATTCCCTTTCATTTCATGCGTAGATAGTATGTTCTGAAAAGATTTGAAGCATATGCAAGGCACCCCTACGCATCACAATATATGCAGCAAACAGAATTGATGATGCAATAACAAGATATAAACTAGTTATGTACAAAAGACCTAAGACCACTTAAGCGGCGCTTGACACGACAGTGCCCAGATTCAATCACATAAAAGATTTTTCAATTACGTCTTTAGCTTTCTATTGCTTGGAAATTTACCAAAATTATTTATTTTATTTAGAGTTGAAAAATTTTCAAAAACAACTTTGCATGTAAAATGCACAATGATATACAATCTACAAACATATATGCTAATTTTGGCGTATCACGCCCTCATGTAACAATTACATAATTTCTTCAGTACACCTATGTCCTTATAAATACAAAATAGTATTACAAATTTTTCAATTAGTTTTCAGGGAAAAAAAGATGTTGAAAGTCGGTCAAGTTTTATTCAAGTTATCGTGTTGACAGACGGACGGACCAAATTTTTGTTGCAGTTTCTCTTATTTAGACTCTAAAGCGCAAAATCCACCAACTGTCGGTTCGACATTCGATTAGCTTAAAACGTCGTAACAAATACAATGGGGTACTCGTTCTTCGTACGGGTCTAAGTGTTTGAAATTACATCCACATTAAATTGTATTGAAAATCGCCGCTGGGGCAATATTGAAAAACCCGTCCGAAGAAACGGTGTAAAAAAAACCCTCCCGAAAGCACAAAATTGATCTCAAAATAGATAAAAATGTTCGTCTCAATTTTCTCTACAACATAGCAAAAAAACATTTTTTTGTTAAGGGCCGACCTTAGGACCGACCATAAGGAAGGGCCATAAGGAAATGCCTCTGACACATACTTCCATAGACAAAAATGTTTCACTCAATCTGCTCTGCAATATGGCAAAAAACATTTTTTTGTTAGGGCCGCCCTGAGGCCCACTTGAGCCCTGAGCACATACCCAATTCGCTACACAGTTACCTCTCAAATAAAAAAAAAATCAACAAAATCGGTTAGGATTTGCCCGATTTATGAAACAAACACGTCTAATAAAAAAAAATTTTTCCATAAAATGTGAGACATTCCTAGATCTTTCGATTGAAATTTTTTTTTTGAAAATCGGAAGAGATTTATACTCGAGTTATGGACAAAAAAACACATAGAGCCCTAGCAGAGACTCGATTTTAGTGCCCTAGCTAAGTCCAAGGTCTCAAAATAAGAAACGTTTCTTCTACAAATTGTCGGCCATGCCCAGGCCTTTCAATAAAAAAAAGTTTATGAAAATCGCAAAAGATTTACTCGATTTGGGTATAAAAAACACGTAAGGCCCTAGCAGAGACTCGTTTTTAGTGCCCTAGCTAAGTCCAAGGGCTCAAAATCAAAAAACTTTCTTCCATAAATTGTCGGCCATGCCCAGGCCTTTCAAACAAAAAAAAAGGGTTATGAAAATCAGAAAAGATTTACTCGAGTTGTGTACAAAAGACTAAAAACCACTTAAACGGCCCTAGCTCGGCGGCCCTTGGGCCGACAGTGCCCAGACTCAATCCCATAAAAGATTTTTCGATTACCTTTCAGAGAAAAAAAGATTTTGGAAATCGGTTGAGTTTTACTCGAGTTATCGTTCTGACGGACGCACATTTTTTTTTATTGCTGATCGATGTTCCTCCCTACTCCCGGGTTGAAATTCGACTGGTTACAAATGTCGTGGTAAACGCAATAGACCTCTTTTCGAAAAACTTCGTTCGCGGGACTATGCTGACGTCGTTCTTATATGCACGGGAACATGTATGCAATAACTATAATTTACAGGAGGTGTCCACTTTCTTATGAAAGAGATATGTTATGCATACACTAAGTATTTCCACGAACCCTCATACAATTTACCATGGTAACCAATCATAGCAAGTCACTTTGACACGTTTCAAGTAACAAAAATATTGAATTTACCGATTAGGTAAACCAAAATCTTACACAATTTTTTGTGCAAGAAAACGGTTTTTATATAGTTTAAAAACTTGTGAAAGTATGGCCAGACTAAATTTTTTCGCTGAGCAAAGGTAAATAAGTTATGTTCTGAATGCTATCAGCCATTAACAATTCTTAAAATATTCAGATTATTCGAAGTAAAAAATGCAATCGGTAAAAGTTTACCATGGTAAATTCTAAGAGGGATCGTGAAAAAGAGTGAAAGTGTGTGCGTTATTAATTAAGATAATAATTTTTTATAAAATATTATGTTACTTGAGAAATTCAAACCAATCGAGGGGTTAATACTGATGAAACCTTGCCACATACACTGAAATGACTCGAAAATAAAGTTAAAGTCTCTTTTTAAGGGACCATGAATAACATAAGCTTCACCTAACGTTTCAAGAAAGACAAACTACGCTTTTTTGACAATCCAAAGGTAAATTAAAAACAAGTTTTCACTAGATGAATTGAAATAATTGGAATTAGTGGTTTTTGTTTTGATTTTTAAGTTTTATTGAGCTTTCGACAACTAGTTGTTGTCATCACTAGCTTTTAATTCAATTGTCTTCCAACTCCGGTTGTATAATTTCGTCGGAAGTGATGCAACTTTTCGACTTTTATTTACCGCGACGCAAATCGGCATCGAAAATTGTCGGCGCCGGGTCTGTCAGAGGGGGAGGGGTGACGCAAACAGACGTCATATATAGAGGAGGGGGTACTGAAATCAGAAGCAATTGAAGAGTGTTGTGAAAATGGCCAATCTTCTCTTATGAATGACCGGACGAAGTTCTTCGAAAAGGGGTCTATTGCGTTTACCATGAAGTTTATAACCAGTCGGTGTAAGGACAAGCCGAATCTGTAAAAGAAAGTTGTATATCTGCCCGAGGTGCAGATCATCGTGTATTTTGATTGCAAAAGGATTTTCGAAAAGAAAATCCTCAAAGGATTTTCTTTGATTTTCAAGGATTTTTTTTTGTCAATTTCAAAAAATTTTCAAGCATTTTGACACGATTTTTAGGGATTTTCTTTTGATATTCAAGGATTTTCTTTGATTTTCAAGGATTTCTTTTGATTTCTAATAATTTTCTTGCAATTGAAAGGATTTTTTTTAGGATTTCCAATGAATTTGAGGATTTTCTTACCAATTGATTTTTTTTGAGTGCAAAAGGATTTTTTACGTTTACCTGCCCCTCGCATCTGCCCATCCGTTCGTTAACACTATAACACGAATAAAACTCGACCGATTTTCAAAAACTTTTTTTTCCTGTACCGCCCTAGGGCGTTAAATATACATTATTGTTAGTGTCAAACTTTGTTTCGTTGATTTGTTGCTTTGGTGAATAAAATAGCATTTGCAACTGTGGGAAAATTTTTTTATTCACCCGGGTGATAACATCCCTCACCAGTGGCTTGGTGATCCCGATGAAATGCAATTTTTGAAATCTAGAAAATGAGTCAAGCGACCTGACCCACCCAAAAGGTGGGACCTAGTTTAGATTTAGTTCGAATCTTTTTGCAACACCTGTTATGTTTGTCATATCGATTGTGATGCGTACGGGTCTAGCCGCGCCGTCGACCATTTTTGACAGACTTTCCGGACTATTGTATACCGTTAAAACAATACACGTAGAGATTGAGAATAATTTATTTATTTATTTCTTCATCAAGGGGTAATACACTTCGTGGTGCTGTTAACAACTATAATTCAATTAATTTGTTCAATTATTTTACATTCACACAATCATATAATGATTCAATTATACAATTGTAATGAAAAAGACTAATTTCTACTTGTTTCTCATTTACAGAGATAGTCGTGAATCGCAAGCCAAAAAATTCTACTAAATAAAATTGGAAAATCATCAACTTGATTCAACGTGGAGCAGAACCAATTTTATAAGATCATTTGAAAAAAATTGAACACGACTGACGTTAAACGTGAAAAACTATTTCTCTTTGTTTGCAAAAATCTACATTTTCATTTTAAGTGTTAGGGTCGAAGTGATCATTTTGTTATTAAAAAAAGTTTCGTTTAATTTAATGTTTGTGTCTTTTTCATATCATCATAAACGAAAGACAATTACCATTACCATATCCCATTGAAATCAATATAGTGGAAAGTTCATATTAGACGCTCAGACTATGAATTAGTTTTTCGACGTTTAATTTTATGCTTCAAGAATATGCAACGTTCATTCGTGATGAAAATTTCACTTTTTCGATCGATGTTTAATTTATCCATTCTATGTACATAAATTAGATAAATTTTTATAAATGAAAGAAAATTGGGAAAAATGTCGATAGAATGTGTCATTGGGCGATTTTTTTACATTTTGCTTGATATTTCATTCAACAATCAGTATAAGTGTAAACGAAAGCATTTACTATTTTTATTATTTTTGTAATTCAATCCGGGCGTTTTAGTATGACGTCGGCTTATGTCAAAGTAGACGAAATTTCGTGATGATAAGCTGACTGAATTTCGTTATGTTTTGTGTTCTTTGACATAAGCAGACGCCGCAGTAAAAGTGTGGATTACTATTTTCGAGTGAGACGATTCAGTTACAGGGTAAGATATTGCGAATATTTAAAAAAAAAAATGGGTGTAAAAGATATCGCACTTGACTAAATATAAAACATGTTGGACATTAATCATTGTTTTCATTAACTTTAACTATTTCGCAGGTACATTTTCTTGATATGAAAACTTTGTTCATTGTAATGTGATCGTGTGTCCGAGTGTCATATAATCCAAAAATATCCCTCGAAATCAATGTAAAATTTATTTCTAAAATTTAAAATTCCTAAAATATCAGAAGCATTTGTGAGAGGCATGTTTTCTAGACGAGATTTTCCGGAAAACCGAAGCATACCAAACGAGGTTTTGTTCCTTATAGAACTACTACTACTTCCCATTGTGAATTTTTGCTAGGAGCGGAGGGAGCTTATATTTTGTGTCTGAATTAATGCAGTCGGACAGTGCAGATCCCAGAATTTTCACGAGGTCTAGAGACATTTTATTTTCTAATTTTCGTTCGTGGTGTCACCACGAACGAAAATTAGAAAATAAAATGTGCATACAACAAAACAGACATTTACATTCAATCATTGAAGGGTTTGTAATGACACTGCTTAGGTTAAGATACATTAGAAGTAAACTGATGGTTAGTCAGTAATGACCACTTTCAATAAAGAGAAACCCCGATCTCTCCTTTAAAAAAAAATTCCTTGTTTATGCACAGAAAATACTCTGAATATTGTATTTTGTCACTAGACTAGCACAGCACCAATTATGGGACCTGCACCATTCTGAAGCACAACTTAAGCACTCTCCCCTTCACAGCACAAACGTGATGGTGTGGTGGGGAAGACTGACGGCATGCACCTTTGAAAACCGCAGCTTTTCTTTCGTTATTGGGCAGTAAATGCGCTTCCAAATCTTTGTCATACCAAATTTTGTGCAAAGGTAGTAAAAGACGATATTTATACTTGCATGATTGCGCACTTCGCCTTCAGCTGTTTCGAAATTTCAAATAACTACAGACTACAGCTTTCAATTTATTTATCCTTTTGAAATGAAAAAAAAATGAAAATGTTTTCTTTTCTCATTCCAATGTTGTGAGCTGAAATGTTATTTTTCTTTAACTGATTTAGAGCTTCCATTTCAAGTTTTAAGGAATGAAGACAAAAATATTCATGAAACGTGTGGTTGTTGGCAAAATGTACATTAATTTTTGTGTTTGATGTTTGAAAACAATAAATTTAATATATTTTTTGATTATTGTCGTACTTTTGATTTCATAAGACTTGTGTAATATTAAAATATTTTTTCAAATAAACTTGAGAATTCTATACCTTTTTTAATCGCTTTCTTTAGTTGTTCGAGTTCGTCAAACGTTTTAAGTTCAGCTTAAAACCATTTGCATCCTTGTAGAAGTGAAGTTTCTTCAAAATCCGAACAGAAGTCGAGAACGCAAAATTTACTAAAACCGACAAGAACTCCATAATACACGCTCGAAAGGTGTCGAAAGTTGACTTTGGTGTGGCGTCAAGTCAATGTACAATTTTCTACACTTACGGAAATATATTTTTGCATCAAATAGAATTTTGTACTTCTGCGCAAGTTTTTGCAGTGTTAAAAAGCTGCGCAGAAGTACAAAATTCTAATTGATGCAAAAATATATTTCCGTAAGTGTATAATTTTGATTGATGATAAAATGGATTATTTAAAGTAAATGACTTTATGTGATTTATAACTTAGTAAATGAATCAAAGCTTAGTACTTCAGCACGGAACCGGATGAGTAGAGTTGGGTCGATTAGAGAACGGAGAGTTGGTGCAGCGGGCGATCTTATTACCCCTTAGGCCACTGTTTGTTAGCTATCTCGAAACTGGGGTGAATTAATTTTGCCGAGAAGAAGAGAGTGAATGAATAAGACACAAGCTCCGACGAATCAGGGTTGTAAGGGCTTAGAACGGAGTTGTTGTCTGCGCGATCATTGTAGTCTCCGTTTAAGTGCATGATGAACTGTGATTGTGATTTGTGCGATTTCAATTGCTGCTTTGTATAACATTTTGTTGGCGCTCTCACCTTGGTGTCGACTCTGTCGTATCACGAATCTCAACACAGATCTGCTCTCATTCTTTGCGTATTCGTAGTGACGGTTGAAGGATATTGTCGCATCTGTAATAGGCGACATGAATTTTCCCCCAGGGAATTATCGCAATTTAAAGCGGTTAATTTGTACATGGAAAATTCCTCTTGGAGTGAATATAAAACACCCAATTTGTATAAGATAATTCCGTCTGGGGTGATAATTCCTGGGCGATAATTCTTTGTGTGACAATTCCCATTCGTCTGGGCGATAATTCCCTGGCGAAAATACCCGTCACTTGTGAAATTATCGCAACAGGGGAAGAAATTTTTTTGATTTTGAGCGCTAAAACTGAGGCTCTCTTAGAGTCCAACGTGTTTCTTCTACATAAATCGGGTAAACCTTATCCGATTTTCGTAAATCTTTTTTTCATGAAAGATTTATTATGGAATTGAACGAAGAATCGGTTAAGAACTTTCGTAGTTACAGTCGAATAGGTGGTCAAAAAAGTGGTTTTTTGAAGGTCGGTGAAACTTTGTAAGTTATATCTCTGCTAAATTAAAACGGAAATCGCTCTTCAAAGAAAGACATGGACTTGCAGAAATCACAAAACAAATAGTGAAAATTGGTTGAGTGGTTCGGGCTGTAGGATCCTCAGTGTGGGCCCAACTCACGCTACGAAACCCTATACGATATTTGGTGGTTTTCCGTGAATATTCCTTTAATGATAAGGTTTCTTGTGCTGTGTTGTAGAGAAAACAAGACAAACTGTGCATTTAAGTATGCGTCCGCAGCCTCTCCTTATGGTCATAGGCTAGTCCTAAGGTCATCCCAATCACAATTTTTTTTTTGATATGCTGTGGAGTAAGGTTTTAAGGAAAAGTTACCTCATCCCAGAATATATCCACTTCTACAATTGCCGTAGTTCGGAAGGGTTTTCGGAACTTGTAAATAAAATGATCTAGCCCGGACGGGTTGTAACGGCGGATTATTATTAGGGCCTTTCATATGAAACTGGAAAGTCTACTATGTTCGTCACTTTCACACTTTCGTTAAATGATTGAGAGTCTTATGAATAGGTCCTGTATATACTAACCTATCGATACATAAACTTGTGAATTTCAAAGTCACTCAATTGATTTCCAAAAAACACCCTAATGTGCAGTTTCCGTGCATAGCTAGATCGATGGAGTTGGCTCTACTCTAGGATCAATGGAGAATTCGCTAGGAAGTGGATTTTTACGCATATTTTGTAGGAAAAATTATACAATACATTGCGATGAACATTTTTTCTCATGTGACAATAGGTCGCCGAGCTCGGGCTGGTACTCCAGGTCGTTCCCGAAATTATTTTTTGATGTAAAAGAGGTTGAGGAGAGCAGAGGAACAGGTTCCAGAGCTCAGATAAGGGCATGCTCTAGAGGTCATCGAAGGGAACATTTTTATCCGTGGAGCCATGGGTCTCAGGGTCAAGGTAGACCTTTAGGCTGATTTTATGAAACATTGAATTTTTTTCTTGGCTTAAAAACGTTCAGATTCAACACGTACGGGTTGCACATTTGCACATTTTTTTTTTAATTTTTAGCATTTCTCACTTCCAATCAATGAATTCCAATGTCCAGCACCTGCCACTATTGCCAGTAAATAAATATATTTTCTTTAACGTCAATTTACATGCTCGTTGTTCTGAGCTCTAAGGAATATCTTATGGAAACCCATATTGATCACCGAAAAAAGAATCAAAATAATTGATTGGAGTTAGTTTCCATATAATTAATAAAGTTTGTAACAAAATAAAAATATTACTTTTCCCGATTGCTGAATTAGTAATATAGGTTTGCGTCAAAAACGTAAGTTTGGTAGCCCAATCAACTTTTGCTGGTTGACGCTACAACGTCTTCTGCTTCGTCATCATCTGGAACATTAAAACTATTTTTTCCCTTAATTAACATAATAGCATTCAAAAGAAAAACCTGCTAATAGTCGACGTAGTTCTGGATTTGTAAGCATTTCTTTAGTGTGAGCTTGAGACAAAAACAAATCTTTTAAAAATTGCAGATCTTTTGTAAGACTTTTTATCTTTTCTTCCAACACTTGATTTTTTATTCTAAGCTCGCTAACTTTAGCTTGAGTTTGTTCGGTACGTTGTTTTGACTTCACTCGGCTGCGTTTTACCGCCTTAAATATAATATTTTATTTAAAAATCTTTTACTTGCAAAAATCGTAGTTAACGCACCTGATTATTCCTATCTCGCTTCGAGCGATAGTCCTCGTCATCCTCAGAAGTTAAAGCTCCTTTACGTTTAGTGGGCATGTTGTCCTTGCACTATGAGAAAATTTAAAGACAACAGCTTTTTTTGAATCTTTTGATCAAATCAATATCCGCCAAACAAAAACAAAAATACAACTTTTTTATGTCTTTTAATGTCATGGTCACCGGTGTCACTTACTATAAAAATTTACATCGAATTTACACAATTTTTTGGAGTTTTTGAATTTCGTCTACATTTTATAGATGCCGTTTTTTAATTTTAAGTTTTTTATAGGATTCGGCAACATCGACAAATTTGCGTTGCGTGGCCGAATCGAGTTACAAATCTATTGTTTCTTCTTCGGCAATAATGAATTATGAATATATTGGACGAATAAGTGACATCCCCGTTGTCACTACGATCCGTTTAATTTTTTCCGAACAATGTTCAGTTTTCAATCATATCTTGTCCATTTTGATCAAGCAGTGTTGTAGAGAAAACAGGGGCGAAATTTTTTGTACATGAAGTATGGTCAGAGTCCTCTCCTAAGTGCTCAAGGACTTTTCTAAATTCTAAGCTTATTTTGAGGCTTTGGAGAGGTTTTTAGCGCCATTGTTTCATACGGCTTTTCAATATAAATTAACCAAAGCTCAGAAAAAATAAAATAACAAGCGAGGGATGGAAATAAACTAGAAATAGAGATAGAAATGATGGTGGTAGCTGCGTTCAGGACCAGTCCAATTTCATGTTTACGTAATTGCATATACTTAAGTGTTAAGGCAATATTTACTAAGATACGTTCGTTTCTTTTTGTAACATCTATTCTGATGCGTACATCTATCTGATGCATATGTTTCCTTTTTATGTGAGACTTTACTACACGGATTCCTTTGTCGTTTGCATTTTCACGAAAGCTGTTTTTACAAATTGTTGGTAGATCGGCAGATAGAAGATGTCACGATGTATCTTGGCATTAAAATCTCTAGGTTTCTGCGCTCCATCACATCTCGTACTTACACCAGTTACTCAAAAACAACTCCTTCGATTCATTGTCCTTTGCCTCCGTGAGCGCTTCCCGGTAAATGATTCTCTCGTAACCGTAAAAATCCCTAGAAATATTTCTCCAGTAATTACGATCACAACAAAAACCCTTTTTAAAAGGGAAACGTGACGCAAGTACTTCTCCCTTCTTTCAAAACAACTTATATCAATGTGGGTGACGCTTACAACTTCGGAACGAAAAAAATTGTTTTGAAATATTTTAACTTTTGATTAAAAAAATGCGTCACAAATACCGGACCCTCCCAACGTAATAATTTTTCTGCGGTTTCAGATTTCGCACGCCAAAAATGTGTGATAAATTTTTGTTCGTGTCAAATCGGAAAGAACCGAAAAACTATAACATTGTGAGGGTCCGGCATTTGTGACGCATTTTTTTAATCAAAAGTGAAAATATTTCAAAAGCATTTTTTTCGTTCCGAAGCTATAAGCGTCACCCAAATTGATATCAGTTGTTTTGGAAGAAGGGACAAGTACTTACGTCACGTTTCCCTTTTAAAAAGGGTTTTTGTTGTGATTTCAGTAGTTTTGAAAGAAAATAGGAAACAAATTTCGGCGAAAAAAATTCTATTTTTTTAGCCGCCGAACCGAAGCGCGGCGGCTCCTACTTTCATGGGCGAAAATGATCCTCTCAACTTCCTCTACAGCATATAGAAAAAATTTCTGCCGCTGCCGCCGCCAAACCGAAGCGCTTCGGCTACTACTTCTATGGGCGAAAATGATTCCCTCAACTTCCTCTATAACATTTCAAAACTTTTTTTTGAACCGCCGCCGCCACCAAACCGAAGCGTGGCGACTACTACTTTCATGAGCGAAAATGATCCCCTCAACTTCATCTACAACATATCAAAAGCTTTTTTTAAGCCGCCGCCGCCTAACCGAAGCGTGGCGGCTACTACTTCCATGGGCGAAAATGATCCCCTCAACTGCCTCTACAACATATCAAAAGTTTTTTTTGAGGCACCATCGCCGCCGAACCGAAGCGCGGCGGCTGCTACTTTCATGGGTGAAAATGATACCTCCAACTTCCTCTACAACATATCAACAGTTTTTTTTTGAGCCGTCGCCGCCGCCGAACCGAAGCGCGGCGGCTACTACTTCCATGGGCGAAAATGATACCTCCAACTTCCTCTACAACATATCAAAAGTTTTTTTTTAGTCACCGCCAAGTTTTTTTTGAGGCACCATCGCCGCCAAACCAAAGCACGGCGGCTACTACTTCCATTCTCGAAAATGATCACCACAAGTTTCTCTACAAAATATCGAAGGTTTTTTTTTAGAGCCGCCGCCTATTTTCCGAAGCTCCCTGCAAAATTTCAAGAAAAGCCGTTTTCGAACACGAGCCAAAAAAGTCAGTTTTCATACAAATGGCTCTGGAACTAACTAACTAACTAACTAATCCCACTAACTAACGTAAAATGTTTCCATAAACTTTGGCTTCTATGAAGTAGCATATTTAGTATGGAAAAAGACGATTTTCTATAGGTCATATCTTCGGATCCACTGGACCGACTTTAATGAGTAGAATGTCGATTTCAATCAAAATTTTACGTAGAATCCGAAAAACTAGGTCTGG
>WJQU01002185.1:0-25000 GCA_029228625.1 Pseudolycoriella hygida | reverse complement strand
GACTTCTTCCTGAGTTGCAGGACTAAACATAAATCTGGCTAAACATGGATAAAAACCTCTCAAAGGCATTCGTCTCCGCTAATCCTTCGTTGTTATTGAAAAAACTTTCATATTCTCATTGTAAGTTAGGTAGCAATATGTTTCAATAAATCGATGTTTATCGTATTTTCTTCCTATCGCTGTTAGAGTGCCTCAAGGCTCGATCTTTGGCACTCTCTTACGCTCGATTTTATAGTGTCAATGGGGTCGTTACCGGCATGCAGGGCAGTTCTTCTTCCAATTCTATTTCAGGTTTTGACTTAAGACTTGGTAAGATGGTAGGACTCTATTTTTCATTTTCTAATTTTTTATTAATTTTAATTAATTATTTCAATTTTCTTTTCTAACTTTGATCACACCCATGATGTGATTGCTAGCGCTTACTAATTTCTGTTAAGTAGAAACCTTACCAGAAATTAAAAACATAACCAAAGACCCGTACGTATCATAATAGATGTGGCAAAAAGACTCCAACTTATCTAAATATTGAAATTATCAAACAATCCAATGTTTTACGTTCTTTTGTAAATATAAGAATTTAACAGATCCATAGAAATTACACAAGGTAATGTCAGAGGCCTTACCGAAGTACATCTGAGACCATTGATTTTGTTTGCCGCCATTGATTTTGTTTGCCGCCATTGATTTTGTTTGCCGAAATGTGCACCAAACAAGAATAACGTAGATATGAGTCATCCCTCACAATTCTAGAAGTGGTCATATCTCAGGACTGGGTAATTTTTCTCCAAAACGCTGAAACACAAGTTTTCTAAAATTTTATTCTCTACAACTTCGCCTTTGGAAGCAAATTTCTAACTGCCATAGTTCTAGAGATATCTGTCGTCCCCACCAATTCCAGAATTTTTCCCCAAAACCCTGAAACGTGTGTTCTCTAAAATTTTATTCTCCACAACTTTGCCTTTGGAAGCAACTTTGTAACTGCCACAGTTCTAGAGATATGAGTCATCCTTCTCAATTCTAGAAGTGGTCATATCTCTGGATTGGGCCATTTTTCTATAAAACCCTGAAACACGTGCTCCCCAAAACTTTGCCTTTGACAGTAAATCTGTAAATCAGTAAATTGTATATTTAAGAAAATATAAACGAAAAACCATCTGCTTTCGTATATGACCAAGAAACTTCTCCATTCCGTATGCCCCAGTGCCTAGACCACTGACCCGATTTCCACAAAAAAATTTTCCCAGTTTTCTGAGATCAAATGCTTTAAATTTACACCAAAATGAACGGTTTCCGTGCTCTACTTGCCGAGATATTTGCGAAAAAGTTTCACAGACGCTTGAAAACCCATGTTCGACCTCCATTTCTTCGACTACATCTCCGGAATTATTTGACCGATTTTCCTCATGTTTGAACTTGAAACATTGGTTTCATTGAATCATGAATCTTTCTGTGAAAAAATGTTTAGGGTGATCGATTGAGCCGTTTGGAAAAAGTGTAAACGGACGGCTGGACTTCTTTTTTCGCTGATTCGTCATCTCTAGACGATAATAAATGTATCTCCCACCACCTGCCCTGATCTGCACCATGTTACAATAAAGTTATTGGTAGTAAACGTATAGGTCCAAAAGATCAAATTCCATACAAAATAGAAAAGTCTTCAATATTCGTCTCTTTTCCCTCCAATTTATATTCAGCAGTTTACTTTTTGATTATTCTGAATCATTTAACGCCTTGCAACTCTGAAGCCTTTTCGTCGTGATTTCGAATCCACAATGTATTGTGCCTGGCGTTTCAAGTAGCCTCTAGACGGCACATCACCTTCATCATCCGTTGGAGCTGAAAATACATTTTTCTACTTTTCAAACAATAGTTCAAAATGAAATAAAATCTTTACCTGGTTGGTTCATTTGACCTGGTGAGGCAGATGACACTTGTCCCGTTGTAGTGCGACCGGCCATTAAATTTGCATAACACGCCGGAAATGCTTGAGGTAGTAATCGTTCCCTCTCTTCTAATGCAGATGTTGATCGTGGTGTTGCACTGGGCGATTGATGTGTCGGAACATGAAGTTCGTCCAACTGAAATGCTAAAGGATTCCGAAACAATTCGTAAAAAAACAAACTTTTTGTGTTTTACTTTAATGGCCAAATCATCGTCTTCCAATAAACGAACTTCTTTGTCTGCTTGACCACTAGATATCAACCCTTTACGTAATTTGTCTTCTAATATCTAGGAATTTGATAAGCAGTTTGTATTTTTGTTTCGGATTATTTTGCACTCATGTTACCCGCAATAGTAAATCGTTAGAAATGTTTCCGCTAATTATGTCTTCCAACTGAAATGGAATGTTGCTTGCTATTTGAATCGGATCTATGGTTTCATCCACTTCTTGTAGTTTTAGCACTAAGTCCAGCAAAGTGGATTTGATCGAATTGATTACATAATTTGTATGAGCGTACGCTTTCATACACTGTTCTTCTCGTTGCTGTTCCTCGCTGATAGTGTTTTTGAATTGTTCCACTTGCTCTTGATTTCTGCAAATATAATCATACGTTGACATCATTGGATCGATCGACGCACTGCAAATTTTTACATTTCATTTTCTTTTACATCAGAAAACTTGGAAGTTTCCAATTGAGACAGTAACATTTCTCTTTGTACCTCCAAATGTTTCTTCTCCCCCTCAGTTACCGTTCTCAGATAATTTAGTCTAGAAGTGGACTCCTTTTGTGCGATGAAACGTTCTAGTACTTCCATTGGTGTTGTAGCGCCGGTTGTCTCCATTAAAATCTTAAATTCCATTTCCATTTCGCTGGTCATCTCCTGGGCTTGTGCATTCGAATCTTGTTTGCCAATTTTTTTACCTGTTTGTTGATCAGCATTTGATTCCATGCTTCCCTGATGAATCAACGCTTTGCCTAACATGGAGATAGAAAACTCAATTCATTCGTTTCCAACATAAAAGAAATTTACCAAACCCGTTGAGAAAAGTTTTCGTTCCAATCGTTCGAGCTCTGCTTTTCGTTCTTCCACCTGACGTCTGAAATCAAATGCTTGTCGCTCTCTGGATCTTGTAGACACGTGTGCAGCATGTTCTTGTCGCATTAAAATTATTTTGGTTGCGTCCCTCATCTGAATAGCCTCGTTGTGTATTTGCTACGGAAATAATTATGTCTAAGATCGGGATATCATACAGTCGGACGATAATGAGCTCGTGAATCTGAACCAGAACATTCAATGACGGGACATTCTTAGGACAAGATCTTGACCGGCCATCGCTTATCGGGATTATATTTCCCGCTTTAAACCGAATAACGCAGGCTTGGAGTTCGCCCACATGATTTTCGGATAATTTTCTCATTTACCGGCAGAAGGCATACTTGAGGGAGGTAAAGGTAAATATACAAGTAGACAATTACCTGCATTCTCGTTATATCAACTTGTTGGTCTGATAACGCTTCTTCCAGCTCTAGTAAGGATTTTTCAAACTTCTCTGAATCTGCCATCAGAGACACTTTAATCGATTTGTATTTTTTGTAAATATGCTCCGCTTCCATCCATTGCACATTTGTTTTGTGAATGGAATTTTCCAAATGGCAGATAAGCTTTCGGCTTTCAGCCTCTTCAATTGTACTTGGAACATGTTCCACAGCTGGATCTTGGTTGTCGTTTTTGTTAGCCAATGCTTCATGATATTGTTCAAGCAAATTGTCAAAGAAAGCTTTCCGTTTCAAGTATTTGTTGTTAAGCAAATCCAACTGTTTGGTTAAGTCAATATACTAAAGAATTTCGATAAAATTAATTACGTCCCCGAATATTCCGTCACTAATTCTTCTCACTTTCAAATCAATTATTTGTACAGCTTCTTCTGCTGTTTTCGCCCCTGGCGGGTACGGAATTTTTCGAACAACTTCTTGTGGATTGTCAACACTTTTTCTCGAATTGCTGTTGTTCAAATATGTTACCTTTCCAGTCAATTCTTTTATGTCTTTCTTTAATTCGATTACAAAATCCGAATTTTGCTTCTCTCTCTGTGTCCATTCGCCAATATAAGCTTTCTTCTGTCCCTCTGATAATTACGCGAGTTTTATATTTTAAATCATTTCGAAAAATTGATTACGATGTCATTACCAGCTAACAGCAATTTCTTTTTCAATTCCAAAATCTTTTTATTTATTTGCACTGACCCTTGATCGTTCCCGTTTTCTGGTGTTTTCGATGCCATGATTTAATTATGAATTATTTTCGTTTTACTGTTCGATTGAATGGCGGCCATGGTGACGGTTTCTACGTGAAATAATAATTCACTACAAATGGTGAAAATTGTTTCGATAAGTTCGTCACTATTTCTTAAGTCCCTCTAGTATTCTTAAGATAATGCGATATGAGCCTCAAGAATACGTAACTAACTCTGGCGTCTAAATAATCTGGGACAGAGACAATGATAAACAAATAATAAAGGGAGGAGGGTCAATAATGAAACAAAAAAACGTCCTTAATCTATCGGTGATTTTCAAGGTAAGAGGGGTAAGAGTGACCTCAGGTCACCATGTACTCTGGGACTATTTTATCCAGTATGGACAAATGGTCGGTAGTGCAGTCGGACAGGGCCTCTCTCAGACACTCAGTAGAGATATAAGTTTGGATTTGGAAACAGCTGAAGTTGAATGGAACAAAGGAATTGATTTCAACTGAACGTACTCCTATATGTAGTCGTAAGTATCGTAGCCTTAAGGACTCGATACAAAGATGCGAAGAAACTCTTCAGAGAGAATCAATGGTGCATGCGTGCTCGAGATTTAGCGCATTCCTTCTGTATAAGTCGATATAGAATGAAAATGTTAGAAAAAGAAACGTTCAACACTTAACCAACTGCTACCTGCATACGTTTATACTCTAAGGTATCAGCGTTTTGTTGTTTGGGTTGAGTACATAAATGCTCTCACCATATATCAGCGCTCAGTGACCTCACATTCATCAATATATATTTTATTTTTATCAAGTTTTTCAGAGCGATTTCAGTGTTGTATGACGATGAGTGGTATACGTGTGGCACTCGTAACGTAAAATCTTTCTTTTGTCTTGAGGGTAACACAAAATGTAGTTTTGCGGATTTCTACTTACTTGTTTCATCATCTCTTTTTCAGCATTTGATTTATTATTATGCAATTGAAACCAATACTTCTTGTAATATTTACGTATAGAATGTGGCAATATTGTGATAATCAACTTGGTAGCAATGCTTTTGGCTTCTGTTTACCTTCTGCCACTACACTAACTTATTTTCTGAGTTATTATCGAAGATTTTGTCTAGGTTAATTTAAGCAAAGCAATCTCCGATACAGTACGTACATCATTTTACTCACGAACACCCCAGGAGTTATAATGTTAGTGCTCGTGAAGGAAATTCAGCTTCCGAGGGCTGATTGGAAAAAAATGATTCAAAATAGTCAAGACGAAAGAAATAGTATATGTACTACTGGGCTATGTTGAAAATTTTTTTTGTGAGAGTGAGAGCGCGATACGGTGTCCCTAGTGGTAGTAATGTTTTATTACATACTTGGTCAAATAAGTGAGTCAGGATACCTGCAGGCAAAAATACGAAAATACGAGCCTCAAGGGACTTGAGATGACTATTTGGAATCTTAGCGGGTCACAACAGTTTGAACTACCACCTCAGCACGATGGTAAATAATGCAAGCCCTACTTGCAGGAACTGTGCATTAGAGCCAGAAACGGTAATATCGCATATATCCGTCTAGACCATTTCCATTTATCTCGATATATTTGTTCTTGGTAGATAAAATATTGCATGTACCTCTTGCTAAAATTGTTATTCTGTCGTGTGGGCATGGCGGCGGATCGTCAAAATAACAATGTTAGCAAGTGGTACATAAACATATGTTAAAACATATGCAAGGGGCCCGTACGTATCAGAATAGATGTGACAAACAGAAATAGATGTTACTCTTAAGTGTATGAAAAATATTTCGAAGAAAAAATGAAGAACAAAGAGCACTACGGAGAGGCCTCCGACCAATACTTCCACACAAAACGGTTCGCCTCATTTTACTCTAAAACCTCATCATTAAAGGAATATATGTAGGGTCGCGAGACGTGAGTTTGTTCCACACTAAGGACGCTACAGCCCGAACCACTCAACATATTTTCTATAATTTAATTTTCGTGATTTTTTTATGTCCATATCTCTTTCTTAAATCTTTCGATAGCGACTTCCGTTCTAATTTCGCAGTGATATAAGTGAAAAAGTTCCCACCAATCTTCGAAAAACCACATTTTCACTGCATTTTCGACCGTAACTTCGATAGTTTTCAACTGACTTTGCCGAAATTCAGTCCGTTAATCAATTTTCTGATTATCTTTCAAGAAAAAAAAAATGTTTTAAAAATCGGATGGGATTTACCCGATTTATGTAGAAAAAACACGTTATGCCCTAACAGACACTCAGTTTTGAGGCCCTGGCTGAGTCCAAAAGTTCAAAACAACAAAAATTTCTTCCATAAATTGTCAGGCATGACAAAAAAAATTATGAAAATCGGAAAAGATTTGCTCGAGCTATGTACAAACAGGGCCCAAACTTGACTTTGATCCTTTGACCATTTATGTTTGTTTTGATTGTACGGTTTTCGATTAAAATAGCGAAACTGACCCCTGTGAAGAATTGTCAAGTAAACGGATGAAAAATATGAAAACGTAGTCAAAGTGGTTTAGTGGAATATCAGCTTCAGACTTAACTTAAGTAGATGGAAAACTTAGCTCTAAGTCCAGAGAACATTTTTAAAATAGATGGCAGTGGGCTAGGCGCAAGCTATATGGCATGACCAGCAACAAGCATGCAAACGGACTAGCTACTAAATGCGTTCAATGCGCAACCGCTGCATTCTCTTTCATTCACCGTGAATCTCTTGGGAGGAAGAAAAAACTCAAAGTTCAATCCACTAACTAAAAAGTTCTCACGAAAAGTTTTTATACGTTACTTTTGTTCGGCTTGAGCGTATTTAATAATGTCATAACGCGATTTGCTTGGTGACATAATATGCTAGGCAGTCAGTTCAGTGGGGTGAAAGGCTTTTCCTAACAAACTATTTAGTGAAATATATAAGGAGCAAATTGTTCCATCTATCGGAACTGACTGTAGTTTCTGCAATTCCAAATCTTGCGAAACAGTCCCGGTCTCTCGCGGAAGCCGTAGAACAATGTAACAATTTCGAAAATCCAAATCTGAGTGTAGAACCACAACCACAACAGACAGAAAATTGAAAATATGTGAAAAAAAAACGTTTTACAATTACAATGAGAAGCATTGAAGTTCGATGAAGAAAATGAACCTTAATGAGAAATGTGTGGTGCAATCGTAAACTATTGTTTCGCTGACCACAAAAAATAATTCAAAATGCGTTCAATAATTGGACATTGATTAATGGTAAGAGAGATGATTAGACGAACAGGCCAAATAATGTTTGAGACTACATTATTTTGGTAAGTATGTACGTACAACTTACCACAGCAAAACATTCTTTCGAATGATGGAACATTTTCTGGATCACGCAACCAAAAACACATAATTGGCTGTAAAAAACACTCTAATTATTTTCATTTTCCAATAATGTACGTTTTTCTTAGGAAAAGACAGGCGGCAGTGGAAATATTATGACGATTTTTATTTAATGATCAGATCATCTAATTGGAAGATGATAAGATTGCGTGGAGATGGAAAATGGTAGTTAAAGAGGTGGGAACTCAAGTGTCTAAATGTAGCGCAAAGCTTTAGGCAATGTGCTATCTTACACTTGGTTTGTTTGTAGGAATTTGCGAAGCTTCGGAGTGAACTTTGATGACAAATTGAATAATGCAGCTGTTAAAGTCGCAATCTCTCCAAATTTCTGATGAACATATTTTCACCCGAGATAATCACCTTAGTTAAGTCATCTACAGTCACGTTCTTGACTATAGGATTGTACAAGAACCTCTGACCCGCTTGCGAAATGCTGAAGATGGGGTACCCCAAGCACATTGTGTTCAATACTACGAACAGCGGACCACCAAAAATGTTTTATTAATTTCGGAAGGAGCACTGATTTCACATGGAGAATCTGGCTACAGATGCGCTCCTGGCATTTACACAAACGAGCAGATTGAAGGATAGATAAAAGTTACTGAAGCGTTCCATGTGAAAGTAGGTGTCGGGCTGACACTGTCTTTGCAGCTCCACCTCGACCAACATGCCAAAGCTGTCAAAAAATCACGCCTTCATTTCATGGAACGTTTCAGTAACTTTGGCTTTAGATTATCGAAATATTTTGAGCTTCTAATATTGTGGACCTAGTGGGGTTGGAGCCGCAGTGTATAAAAGTAAAATGCGCTAAGACATTCCGGGGATGTGTGTCCAATATGTCAGCGTCTGCTATTGATACACAAGCAATAAGTATGTCTGCAAAAGAATTGACGAAATCTCATCCATGATTCAAAACTTTGCCAACGCAGCAACGAATGCAACGAAAGTAGGATTCGACGGTAAAATTGGATTCATCTAATGAATCGAATTTCTCGCTGCTAATGGTTATCTTATCGGCCAATTCATAAACACTTCCAGCAATGTTCGAACGGACAGATTGATATGGTGGATCGATACAAACTCGAATTTTACACTCAAGGTACGGATGGTTATACGGACTACTCTGACACTACTCTGAAAAATTGAAAAACGAATGAAATTTGAAAATAAATCCAATCCATATATGTACATATTCTTCAACAAGGAAATAAACGAAAGGTAATATTTACGCTTTAAGTGCGTACATTTGCACTACGTACGTATGCACGTTTCATGACGAATTTGACAAACACATAACCTTACAAGTATACACAATTTCTCGACGTTTGACATATTATGAATTTCGTCATGTTTTGTATACTTTGACAAAAGCCGACGCCGCTTTGAAAACTTGGATTTTGTCTGACAAAGCAAAATCAAAGTTTTCAGCTAGATTTTTTTTGTAAGAACACCTTTAGTACAATCTTGATTGGAAATCAATTTATTACTACTGTTGATTTCTACGCTACACTCTTGATCAAGGGAGTAACCATAGAACGTGTGCGGCATTTTTATTATTAACACACATTTTAACATACTGACCATTGACAAAGTAGTGTGCGCTACTACGAGAGAAGAAGTGTTAGAAAAAAAGCGTGCTGTCGTACATTCTAGTATATGAAAATATACGTGCGGGTGGGTAGGAGGGGGTTAAAAAACTGCTTTTTTAAACGTGCATACATTTTGAACGACCCCTTACCGACACAAATATTTTTTACTGTTTCCCTAACTGCTATTATATCCCCAGCGAGTAGTACAGTAATCCATTACTTTTTCTGTACCGAGTAATGACTTTCGAAGCGATTTCGAATCAATTATTTTGGTAGGGTAAGAAAAAGAGATGAAAGTAATTTATTTCGAATGCATTCGCAACAATCTACTTTACTCGCCGGGTCCCTCTTAGCTTTGACGTTTAAAACGTCATTTTACGACAGTGATGCGTGGCAGGAAAAACTATCACTTACATCATCCAAGTCGCGTCCTGATATGAAGACCTATTTACTCACTGTTTTGTATAACATACTACATTGTTGGTTTTTTGCCATAAATTACTATTTTCACAAAATTTGTTGCATTTTTTTAAGGTTACCCAAAGATGGGACATAGAATTTTTTACAAGTTCATCAAACTTTACATCCTTTTCACTACCATACCAAAATTATTATGCGTTCATTTATGTTAATACAAAGCCGTTGTTTATAAACTGACTCTGAAATTATAAAACGACACCGGTGGTGCATCTAATTGACGATATGCGAAAATATGTTTTTAGACCCGCCCGATGTGTACGAGGTCTACCAAAACGTTTTATAAACATGTGCTACGCCTTCCCGTACTAATTCCGATACAGGGAATACCGAGAATGCAATGAAAATTTGTTAAATCTGATTGCGTCCTTGGAAATTGCCCAAAAGACCCGTCCGAAGCGGCAGTGTAACATTTAATTTTTTTTTTCAAGATCTAAATGCAAAAAAAAGGCCGAAATAGTTATTTGTGTGCCTGTTTTGGACGATTTTAGTAAATTTCGCGAGTTGTAGACCGAACGAAGTTCGAAAACAGGTGCATATACAACTTTACATGCAAAGGGGCGAAATTAAAAAAAAATGCCCTCATTTTCGGCCCCATCGCATGTAAAAATATTTTAAGGAAATTGTCAATAAAAAATTGGGCTAGGCTGACCCTAGGACCGACCTGATCGCCCTAAGAGGCCCACCAGGCGGAAACTTCAGCAGCTCTTTTGGGAGCTCGAGAAATTCTGCTGAATGGCGAAGACGTGATCCTGTGCACTGATAGTGAATCAGTAATAAAAGCGCTCATATCACCCATTGTGACTTCTAAATTGGTAGACGAATGTAAAGGCTACTTGAACCAGAAAAGGCTGAGAAATCGAGTAAAACTAGTTTGGGTGCCTGGGCACTCCGGAGAGGACGGTAATGAAGAGGCTGATGAGCTGGCAAAAACCGGCTCATCGGCAATCACATACGGACTCGAACCTCACATGTCCATCCCGAATTCGCTTTGTGCGAAAGCGGTGAAGGACTCGGTGAGGGCGGAGCATAGAAAAAGCTGGACAACGTATGAAAGAGGAACGCATACCAAGCATTTCTTCCCTACTCCGAACGAGAGATGGACTAAAGAGCTCCTGACGATGGGCCGGGACCGCATAAGAGGGATGGTTAATGCGACGACTGGACATTGCGGACTCAACAAGCACCTCACGAAGATGAGAATTTCAGGTGAACCAGACTGTAGCTGTGGCTTGGAAGAGGAAACGGGCTTTCACGTCATATGTGAATGACCTAAATTCTAAAAGGTTTTCATGATTTTAAAATAATGAACGAGAAAAGCAACAAAGGGTCACAAGACCACGAAAGTGATCGTCCCAAACTGATAAAATCTAAAAAAAAAACCCTCGGACCCATACTAACATTTTAGCCCCTTAATTTTCTCTACAACATGAATATGAAAAATTGAAGTCTAGTGCACGGTTGGTCTGCTATCACGATAGCATAGGTGCAGTGGATGCTGTTAGACAGAATACACTTTCGAAGTGCATTGCGTAGAATTTGATTTCGGCTGAAATTAAATTTCGATGACTAATGAGCGAATGTCCGAGATCCAAACGTGCGAGTCGTACTCCGAAGCGTGGTTTTGATGGGTCGTTTGTGTGGAATTTAAAAAGAGGAATGAAGTGCGTGAAGCTATTAAATTTTTGGAAGGCCCATAAACGAATTTCGTTTTTATATACTTTCAGTGGACGAAAATTCATCGCAAATGAATGAAAAAAATTTACGATATTTTTGTGATCGTTTTAACGCATGGATCAATGCATATGAGCTATTTTGCTTCTATTTAAAATGGCCAAATGACGACGTAAACAAAAACATGCAAGAGATCCGTACGTATCATGTGCCAAACAAAATAGATGTTGCAAAAAGATTCGAACGTATCTAAGTAAATGTCGCCTTAACTCTTAAGTGTATGAAATTGGGTCGAAATTGGATTGGAAGTTGCCGAAAGGGCAATATTGAAAAACCCGTCCGAAGAAACGGCGCAAAAAACATATCCAATCCTTAAAAAAGCCCGAAATTAAAAAAAAGAAAATAATTGAAAAAAAAAATTGCACCAGACCCGATCTCAGAACCGACCTAGACCACTTAGGCCTCTGATCCATACTTGCACGAAAAAAAAGTCTGCCTCTTTTTTCTCTGCAACACTGCACAAAAAGCCTCTTCATTAAAGAAATACTCACAAAAAACCACCAAATATTGGTGTAAAATCGCGTAGTGTGAGTTGGGCCCACACTGAGGACTCTACAGCCCGAACCACTCAACAGATTTTGACTAATTTAATTTTTGTGATAATCTGATGTCCATATCTTTTATTTTAAATCTTCAAGAGTGATTTCAGTTCGAATTTCGCAGAGGTATAAGTGAAAAAGCTCCACCAACCTTCAAAAAGCCACGTTTTTTACCACTTTTTCGACCATAACTTCGAAAGTTTTTGACCGATTCCGCCCAAATTCATTCTTGTAATCAATTTTCTGATTATCCTTCAGGAAAAAAAGTTTTTGAAAATCAGATAAGATTTACCTGATTTATGTAGAAAAAAACGTTTGGCCTTAGCAGAAACTTAATTTTAGAGCCGTGGCTGAGTCCAACGACTAGAAATCAAAGCACGTTCTTCCATAAATTGTTGGGCATGTCTAGACCTTTCAAACAAAAAACAATTTATGAAAATCGAAAACGATTTACGCGAGTTATGTACAAAAGACCGAAAACCACTTAGGCGGCCCTAGCTCAGCGGCCCTTCGTACAAAATGCCCATCGAAAATACCAAACCCACTTTCGGTACTACCTTTCGGGGGAAAAAAGATTTTAAAAATCGGTTATGTTTTACTCTAGTTATAGTATTTACGGACGGACGGATTGATTTGGCATCTAAGGACCAGGATCGATGCTCTTCCCTACTCCGCCCCTTCCCTCGAATCGACTGGTTACAAACGTAGTGGTAAACGCATGGGACTCGTACTTCGTAAGGGACCAAAAAGTGTATGTGATCCATAGAGTTTTAAATGTTACTACAACAAACTGTGCAATACAACATATTTGGTTATTTGGCGTGGGATAAAATACTAATTTTGTTCCGAAATTATTTAGAATTATTCTAAAAACTTGCACTTTATTATTAAATGAGGGAATTCCGCTTGAAAAATCTTTTTGATAATTTTTTCAATTAAGAAGAAAGAACGGACGAAATGCAGATGAGATTTGTCTCATGATAAGAAATAGAAAAAACCGACAAGCGGCTAGAGAAATTTTTGGACCGCAAAATCCAATGATATTTCGTAATAACGTCATAAAAGGCCATTAAATTTCTGGATGGATTCATTGATGGCATCGTACGGGCTTCCGTAGCTTTGTTTTTCAAGCGCTTATCGCACAAGAATAATATCACATCGTTATTTTAAATTTTTACAAATTAATGTAAAATCTGCCAAGGATTTTTTGTGTCGCTTTTCTTTTCATCCTTTTTATAAATAAATTCATATTCTCCATATCTCCGCAAAAATGTTTTCAAAAGATGGTAAAAATGCAATAGGCAGATGCAACGAAAATATTGAATTCGTAATGCAAATCTAATATCCGAACCCATTGAATAGTTTCTTAAATGATATAAAAAGTATAATCTAAAAAAATGACATGAAAGCTACCTGAGTTGAAGAACTGAGATTATTAACCAAGTACCATTCTTAATTTGAAAATGAAACGAAACGGTATAATAAACAATCATCGCCACAGTAAATAATTTAGATATGAAAAATAAAAAAATCCTCATCGAACACATGCAAAGTGTGTCTGTTATATTTTAATATTTGAATTTAAATTGTGTGTAAATGTGTGTGTGTGCACGATGGGCTGTTTTGGGTCTCTACCGTCTATACTGCTGCGGTCTTAAAAATGAGAAAGAGTGCAGTATACTTAGAGAACTAGTTTCCATTCGGTATAACCATCCGAACTCCATTCGGTACATTTACGACATCAGCTCTCAACTATCATATTACATTCTACCGATCATAAGCAACAAAATGTAGTACCATTTCATTTTCTCATAGAACGGATTAAACAGTTTCACTATCCAATTTTCCATGGAATGGACAAGTTATCATTGTACTAATTGATTTGTAAATTAATTTCATTCAAATCGTATAGAATTCAAGTTAAGTTTATCGAAAAAATTTGAAAAAAGTGACAAAACTATCGCGTAGCAATATTGTGTCAACCATTTTGTTTCTTCTAAAACTTTTGTTCTTTGAAGAAAAACCATTCAAAGTGGTTCGAGACGCGAGACGTGAATGAATGCGCACGCGTATTTTTCAAATTATTGAATGAAAATTAGTGAAAAACGTTAGAAAAATAATGGATTTAGTGAATGAAAATGTTGAAAATGTGCTTAATGGATGTAAATGCATAAGAATCGTGCGAATTTAGTGAATTATACGAGTCATAAATGTGATTTAATAAAGTTTTAAAATGTGCTTGACCAACAATAATTTAACGAAAACGGATATTTGGATTAAATTTGTATTCATCGCCGTTGTACTCTTTGGGATTATTGATACAACAACAGGTTGTTAATTTTGAATTTTTTTTATTCGTCTTTTGAAATGCATTTTAATTATTTTTGTCTTGGAACACTTAAGTGGATAATAATATATTTTTGCCAGATGCATACATTGCATTCGATAAACAAAACAACAAAAAAGAAATATTTTATTTACTTAGGAAGATATGGCCGCTTAAAACTTCTTGTTTGAAATATATGCAACACACCATAATATTCGTTAACAAAGATGCGGGCTTCGATATACACCAGCCGTATTTTTATTGCCATTTTATGCATACCTTTTTAAATTTATAAACAACATTTTAGAAAATGTGATACGACTATAATCATAAACAACGATCAGCATTTTATCTACCCAGATCGTACCTCTATCCAATATAGTTTGCAGTAATTAAAATCCATTTAAATATTCCACTATTTTAATTGTCTATAATTAAAATAATTTTAAAATTAATACCAAATCTCAATTTAGTTAGTCTATTGATTTTAATCGGATGAATATAGTCGTATGTTTCCAAAGTAAAATAACGAACTTTTACAAAAAAAAAACAGCCATTCGTTGTGCATGTATAGTCGCTATTCGACACATAATGTTCCGATGAATTCTTTAAACGCAGGTGTGCAATGTAACGAACCCTATGGGCTAGGTGGTTGTTTATTCCTCTAGTATTTTTTGTCGTTTCAAAGAATTGAGGCAGTTTAGTTTATGGCTCAAAAAGTGTGAGAAAAAAAAATACACTTTACACTAGTTGTTCCTTTGCTATCTTCACGTCTTTTTGATAATAACAATTTTATGATGGCAATCAGTGCAACAAAGGAGACTTCCTGATGTTAGTCCTAAAATCCTACTTAGTTGGAACTTCTATGATTTTTTCCCATGCATTTTAAATTTGCTTAAAAGACACCGCTTCTAATCTGAGACAATTGGAGCCATAAATAAAGTATTACTCGGTGTTAGAAGGGACAATAATCGAAACATTTTCCGTAACAGTGGACATGCGGTCGATGGTCCTTTCTATCGTGAATATCTTCGTTATATTAATGTGTGTGAATAACTTCTTTAGCAGCTGTGTTAGGTTTATTATTAGATCCTTTTCGTTTAATACCTGAAGTTGGTTTGCTACATATGCGTACACATTATCATTTTTGTTAGAAGAACTGGGGTTGGGGTCAACGAATCTATTGAATTGGGTTGAATACACGTTAGATGCGGTAATATGAGATAGCATTTGGTATCTGATCTCAGAATCGGTATGTCTTGAATGCGAGCAATCACAAACACACGTTTCTATGTCAGTTTTACACTGTAGAAAGGTTCATCATCAAAACACTATTGTGCGGAATTATTTATGAAACTAATTGTTTATCTTTTCCACCTTTTAGCGAGTAAAATAAAAAAAAAACGATTTTTGACTCACTTCTCTCTCTTTTTACGTAAAAACGATCAAAACCGTACAAATTCTCTTTCCCTGAAATATAACGTCATAGCTGAACAGCCCCTAATAGTAAAACATTCTTATTTCGTTCGAAAATAAAATGTTGATATAATACTCCAGGTGTTTGATGCCTTTGTACAATACGATATCGTGTGATACATGGAAAGAAAGATATCTTGTCCTATTTTAAGATTTTCAATACCGGCAGTCACTTACGAATGTTTTACGTTCAAAAGGAAACTACAATGAAACCTTCGATTTTAATTGTCTTAATGTTCAGAAAATGACAACCAGTTCTGGCAAGGTATGCGGGTGTAATATACTTTGCATGTTTGTGTGATCTGCTCTTTGAAGCTTCCTCATACTTTATCCAATGCTGCTTTCCAGCGCCGTCTGGTTATCTGGGTATGCTGTGAAATTGAATTATGAGATTTTAGAAACTCAAAATCTTCCACATACAAAAAACAAACAGTCGCTTTGATGGCTTCCCTTTAATTCTTTGACTCCCAACAAAAACTCACAACGAAAAAGGGACACCAACCTTTAGCAACTAGACCCTCATTTTCGATTTGTGACAAGGTTTTGTAAATTTTTTGAGTGTTAGTACCCCGTAAGATATTTTATACGCACTCATAAATGTTGAAAACATCATTTAACAAGAACGTTTCCATTGCATCATTATTTAATGGGTCATTGTAATTATAAATTGACATTGCTGCAATTAAGTGGTATGGTCATATTCAAAGATCACAAGTTTAAAGTGTAGACACAATGATCGGACATACGCACATACAAAGCGTTAGTGTAAACTTATCAGTTGCCTGATTCATTCGACATTCGTTCAACCGGCTGGAATCGGCTACACGTTTCTCACATTCAAACCATAAAAATGGAGATAGGCTCTCAATTCTTTGTAAAGTCTCTGTCCAAAGTTATTATTAAATTATGATCAATTCATTTGATCTTGTTCACAGAAAATCACATCGATATCATATATTCACATCAAATTTTTTAATACGCACGACTAGACTTTAAAGCAGAATAAAGACACGATATTGAATCGAAAGAATGTTTTAAAAAAACTTAATTTGATTAAAATCAATTTAAAGTTTGTTTTAGCGTATGTGGTATGCATAGTAAAACATTGCCAATAATTTATTATTGTAAGTAAATGATCGGAGTGTTTTCGCAAAAAAAACCTTTTGCTGCATAAAACACTTTCAGCTTATTATGCGAAATAGATTTGGAATTGAAAAGTTTGCAGCGTATAAAATCAGTTGATCGAGATCAGTTCCCATTAATTCTAAACCATTGGTTGTTTCGTAGACGAAATGATTGTTTTATATATTTAAGATATGCACGGTCGATATAAAAACCCTAAGGGTGTTTCGGTTGTTGCAATAATTTTTTTCCTTATTTTATTTTATGTTCTTTTCAATATAATTCAGATAAAAGTTTTATTTCTTTTGTTCTTTTCTGCGCCCTTAGGGTGATCACGTCTGCACGAAGGGGCATGTATGCCAATATTCATTAGTTTCAGTACGTTTAATTTATTGTTGAGTAACTTCACAAATATATGTGAACTTAAATACATAATTTTACGTTTCCAACATTCTTCCGTAGATAATTGTGCTGAAGATTAAAGTTAAATTTAACTGTTTTAACTTTTTTTTATAGCAATTCGTCAGATAGTCCTTCAACATTTCGTTAAAAAAACATATATCCAGAAACTTTTCAATGGAATACTTAAAACTCGTTGTAAATTATCTCAATCGACTTTTAACGACTTAATTAAATAATGGATATTTACTGATGACCCCAGCTTTTACGTTGCAAAACAAAGACTCATTTTCTCACTCCATATTACAATATTAATTCATCCAAAACTCAGTAACAATTTGCTGATAATAAATTTACACAAATGCACGATAAGCGTTTAATGCAAACAAAATGCCTCTTTGGTAAGATAATACGAAGCGATGTCGCAATAATATTGGATATAACCTTTCAGTTTGAACGGAGTTGCTTGATGCTTAGAATGAATGCTTACTTTTCAATTCTTTATTTATTAAGTTTTCAATTTCAAAATTTTTTCTCATTAATGTTAAAACATGTTCTGTTTTACTGTGTGCTACAGTAATACTTTGTTTTAAAACTTGAACGCTCGGAACAATGTTAAAGTGGTCCGATCACTTCGCCACAAATTTTTATGTGATGTTCGCGAAGGAAAGGACATGTGGATTTTTAAACGGGAACTTTTCGAATATATGTATTTTTTGTCACCGCTCATACCACCAAAAGTAGGGTTCCGAAGCATAAAATATTTACGTTGTAACACTTTCACTTGTATACAATATGATAGAAACCACCACCCGTGAAAGAATTACCTAATTTTTATTTTGATGATTTTTTTGTGCGAAAGCGGCATTTATATTTCTCTTTAATGGTAATTTATACTGAAGAGATATTTCGAATTAAAGAATCGAACTACAGGTTTTGTAGCATATTAATGAATAGATAATGTTATACTAGTAAAAAGCGTTTTATACCACCTATGAGTATATATTGATATACTTTTACAACGTATAACAGTCATGAACGTATGTGTTATGGAGAGATGAAAATTCGAGAAAAATTCCCTTCATTTTCGTCCGCGACGTAAAACATGTCTAAAGCATAAGTTCAAAGGCGAAAAAATGGTTTTTCGAAAGGTAAAAATTCTTCAATAATATTCTAAAAAAACATTGAAAAATCGTTACCTTTGTGTCGATTTGTTACAAGAATAACGTCGTTGCATGAGGGTACTTTAATGCACAAATTATTTTAACTAAATCACATCTAGTGCTTAACGCAATTTGTATCACAAGTGACTATTCAAGACTTCTTCATCTATTTTTGCATGCAAGAAGGACAAATCGAGATCCTTACGTATCAAAGAAAAATGTAGAACCACATCATTAAACACGTGAAAAACGTTGACAAAAGTAATAAATGACAGATGATGGCCCTGATCAAAGGGAGATGTTTGACTTATCTTGTTAGCAAATTGGAAAGAATGACGCCCCTTTTGCAATAAATGACGTTCTGACATTTAAAATGATCAAAAAATGGATCTCTAAATTTATTTTACAAATAATTTTTTACTTATTTTCTTTAAGAGCAAACATATTATTATTACAGGAGGGGCAATGTGTACAATAAGAACAGAATGGCATTGTTCCCGTGTCCCTGGGAGATAACGAATTTTTTGATAGGACATTAGTTTTAGTAAAGGCAGCAAAGATGTGATCATCTATATCTTTCATTTGACATCCTAATTAGCAGTTTTCATAAATTTCCCAGAACCCGACCGTTGAAAAACCACGTTTTTGAGCACTACTCTAGTTATATCTCCGAACATAGATGGAAAATTACCGATAATTTGCGGTATTAATACCGAAGACTTAAATTACCAATATTACTGGGGTTTGGGTAATGTTATAGTAACTTACGGTAATTTTGTTAATATTACCGTAATTTTCAATTTTTTTTTTCAAAATGTCAGTATATCATCATCAATGTGAAATGTTTAAGCCAAGTCCACAGCATTACCGTTTCTGTAAAGACTCTCAAAGATTACTGCAAAATAAGACAATTTTCAGTGTAAATGTCGAAATTGCCGTTCTTTTCCTTGACATATTTTCTTGGAAAAATGGTTACATTTTTGTTGATGCTTCCAGACTAAAAATTTAGAGACACTATTCGAATAGCTAAATTAAAAAAGGGGTGATGTAACATTAACGAATCCTTTTAGGATTATCCTAAGCAATCGAATGTTGTTCTTACTCTTAACTTGTTTTAGGGGCCGTTCATAAATTACGTAACGCAAGAGGGGGAGGGGGTTGAGGCCAACGTTATGGTTAGAACAAAAATGGGACAAATTTGGCTTTTTTATCGTTTCAGGGGGAAAAGGGTCTGAAAAATATCAATTTTTGCGTTATGTAATTTATGAACAAACTTCTTCTAAATAAAGTGCATTGTTATGTTGAACTTCGATTCGCGTCATATTTCAGTCGTTCTGAATATTTTGGTTGCCCTACTCGGTAATATCACGTAAGTAATGTTACGTAATATATCGTAAGTTACATAATATTACCGAGACTTTAAATTACCAATGTTACCGAGCTTCGGGTAATATTACCGGGTAATATTCCAGCGTACCGTTCCATCCTTGTCTCCGAAGCATCTTTACCGATTTTGATCATCCTTGAAAATGTGCCTCTCGGGGGATAGACGACAGACGAAACAAAATTTAGAACTGTTCAAATTGCATGTAGAACAAACCCTGTGCTCTCCCTTCACATTCCTTAAAAAACTACTTTTTTATACTTTCTAGGGAAATGCCTAGTGAATTAGTTTCTGGGCGATTCTATGATAGGCTGCGGGAGAATGATGTTGTACGTTGAAATCTACACTAAAAGTACAGACTATATGTCATAAATTTCGAGTCGTTTTTTGTGGTTTTTGTGCTTTTGACAATCTTTCAGCTGTATCCATCACTCTTTCTTGTCTTCCTTAGCTAAATTTTTATTTTTGAAATTTTGTTAGTTGACTGATGATTTTTCTTTATTTGAATCAAAATGCAAAGATTTAGAAGTTCCTTCAAATTGTAATGGAGCTACGCGGGCTTAAATATTTTCTGACATAGCTAAGATATTTTCTTTACACATAAGATTGGTTTACTGATTTAGTTGTTAGAAATTTTGTATGAAATTTTGGGCCTGAAATAAAACAACAATGATATTGTACGTTCAGATCTACAATTTAAAGTTCGTTCGTTCGTTTTAAGTTCGTTTTATTAAAGTTTTGTCTGTTATTCCATAGAACAAAGGTCCGGCCATGGCAGCACTTGCTTTAGTGTTTTTCACAATTTTGTTTCTGCCTCATTAGTCAAATTTTGTTCAACTGATAACGTAAAAGTCGGCATAAGTTGTGTCTGGAAACGGAAATTCGTGGAAAACTATCTTATCTCTTATCTCTTTGTCTGATTTGTCTCACTTAAAAATACCCCAGGATTCGACATATTTCATCTCACGTTACTACGAATGGACCAAAAGTTCAATGAAATTATACCTCCTCTTTGATAATGACTCATAAAAAATTAATATAACTAAATGATTGATCCATTAAATAATGTGCTGTGTTAAATAATTGGGCTGTGTTTCGTTGTCTGAAATATCACTCCGGAAGAAAATTATATCCAGTCCAATTGCAGTTACACGTACTTCTGTCCATAAAACTTAAAGAGAGGTTATGGATCTTAAATTTCAATTTTAAAGTACTTATTTGTACAATAATTAAAATCTGTATACACAATTACGGTCATTTTTTGATTACAATATTTACAATGTAACATATATAAATGCCCGTCTCTTTAGGATCAGTAACTAGTGAGTACTCACTGAAGAACGTATATATATCGTTCATATAAATACCAGTTTGTATGCTCATATGTGTACCATAATATGCTCTTGTGATCTTCCAGCGACTCAATACTCAACCATTAACATATAATCACAATATATGAACGTATGAATTTACGACAAAGTTAGGTGATAGTGGTCTCAACCGAACTCGTATATGGTGTACATTGTCGTACCTTAACTTCTCATTTTATTACAATAAAAAAAAAATAAAAATAAAAAAACAAAATTACAACGTTGCCAGTTTTCTGATCATTCTCTTATTTACCACAATATACTGTGCCTCGACCGAGTGTTGTTTTTAACCCATAAAATATGATCAAATGGATTATAAAGAAAGAAGATACAGAAGGCTCTTCTATGCTCACGATAAACTGTCGAACTAAAATCGCTTTATTTGAATGAATATTATCTGCAGGGGTTTGTGTTTCATGGTTTTTGAAATGGTGTTTCGCAGGGGTGTAATTTAGCGCCTTTTTCGACTTTGGATTCTGTTTATGAATTTTTGGAATGGTAACATAATTTCAAAGCTATAAACTTCTATTTAACGTAAACAACGAACGTGAACGAATATGGGCAGTCAGTGCTTTTCCATGCGTAAAATGCTGCTGCTACACCCGTGTCTTAGACGTTTAAAGTTATAATGTGTTATTCGTCATTACATATGATTCCAACGTTCACTATTCGAAAAAAAGGAGCAGCTGCAATTTTTACAAATCCGTTGTTAGGCTAAGCGAATAAAAAAAACTATGTAAACATACTTGAAGCATACACACATAAGTAATATCAAAATGTATAAAAAGGAGGGTGGACTATATGGCAAGAAATATTTAACATTTCAATACGATTTTTGTTGGGTCTTGTTTAGATATTTAATATTTACAAAAGAGGAATATTTGACAAAGGGTCTGAAGATGGTCATTAAAAGATATATTTTACTGAGGTACACATTTTCCTTTCTTGAAAAAAAAATAAACAAAATTCGACTCAGTCTTTCGGAAAAAAAAAAATCAATTAACGGCTTTAGCTAATTCAAAAAAAAAAAAAAAAACGGTTAGACATTCGAACACATTTAAATGCATGGCGTTCGTTCTTATCAATTCCTATGCTGTTTAAAAAAAATCGTTATGCTTTTCACGCTTCACACATTTCTTATGTACACATTTTATCATTTTTTTCGCACACCCACACATTTTGTAATTTGATTACCCAGCAAATTGCTTTAGTTTCTTTTTAATACTCCACATAAATTCTATTTATAGCTCTGTCACCGCAGTATTTAGTTATTTTAAATTCGGACATTAAGTTAATACATTTATCAATCGATATGGATATGTTTGTTTAAGCGTAAAACTTGACCTGTGCCAAGCGAAATTTATGTCGACATAGAGCAGTTATTGAAAGACACGTCCTATTTCCTGTTTTTTTATTCAAGGCGCATTAAAAGAATTTCAATTTCTCATTTTTATACATCCCGTTTTGAAACGTAGCACGGAAGTTGTTCAACGTAACAATCTGTTGAAAGTTTTACGGCTAATACAACAAGTGGATATAGGATTATCCATTGTGTTTGCAAATTTTCCTTTAAACTCTTCTTTAATTTGTTTCCTGTCGTTAAAGTTTTGTGAAATTTCCTAGGGGAATGTTTTCAGTGAAAAATAATGTTCTTTTGCCAATTTGTTTATGTGATATGTACGCATCACAGAGCGAACGATTTGGGTTTGTTAGTACACACTGCTAAAATTCAGTTTCACTTTTTTGACTTAATGCACCCGGTGTTCTTTCCGCATATTTAGATGTGTTTGTGCTGATTTTTCTAATTGGAAATAGTTCATCAGCTGATGTAGGGCATTTTTGCAGCGTCCCCTCGGTCTAGTAGTAAAATATTCTCAAAAATATAAAATAAACAAAAACAGCTCATTTTCCTGGACGTGCTTGAAATGTTATTGACTGCAATTTCAGGTTTTAGTGGGTTATTGAAACATAAAGGAGGTTCGGTTCAGGGATACTGGCAAACGTTCATTAGTTCGACTCAGAAATATAAGAAAATCCAATATTTCTGTCACTCAGCAAAACCATTTTCGGAAAATTAGGAAAAAATAATTGTGAAATGGTTCGAGTTCAGGTTCTTGTTTCTGTCGAAGTGGAACTTCAAGCTCCACAAGTTTGGAGCTCCTTTACCAGCTATCAGATCGATCTCGTCATTCCTGAACAATAGAAGTTTCACAGTTCGTGTAAATGGAAAACAGTCATCTCATAGACAAATGCCAGCAGGCCTCCCACTAGGTTCAATGATCTCTCCAATGCTGTATGCCATCTTCACGTCAGATATAAAGATTCCATCAAACTGTGATGCCGGTTCTATGCCGACGACACGGAATTTCATCAGCAAATCACTCGAACACGATCATCAAATTAATGACAACAGCTCTGACAACTACTTCAAGAAGTGGAAAATTAAAGTCAATAGCGAGGAGACCCAAGCGATAATTTTAAAATTAAATCAATCAAAGAAAAGAGCACCAACGCAGCAAGTCATTTTCAACGGTTCAACCATTACTCTGAGAACCGATGTCAAATATCTTGGACTGATGATCGACCACAAGTAAAACTTTGCCGTGCACGTTGAGACCTGCCGAACGATTGTTTCAAATGAATGTTCCCGCTACTCTGCAAAAAATCGGAACTATCAACAGTCAACAAGCTGATTCTGTATAAAACAATAATCCGACCCAAAATCACCTACGCCTCCCCTGTATGGAACACGGCAGCGAAAACGAACATCGCCAAGCTTCAAACTACTCAGAATAAGATTCTGAAATGCATTCAAGGAGTACGAAAGAGATTCCCCTCAAGCACGCTCCATTCAATCTCAGAAATTGACCTCATTGTTGACGTAATCCGCAAATAATCGGGACCTTCAGAACGAAGTGCTTGGCCTCCGAATCCGAGCTTCTCAGGCGTCTGTACGAATAATGAGAATGTAGTTTATTCTTTTATTTTATTTTGTGTGGCTTTTTCTTTTTCTTGATCCTTCTTTTTGTCTATCTTAGTGTTAATTTTTTCTTTTTATTTTCTTGTAAAAAGGACTGAGAGGATTTTGCTTGCCGTTTTTGCCTCCGAATTGATACGTCATATTCTTCTTCTGAATGGGATTCAGACGCTAATTTTTTTTTAATTTTTTCAAACGCTTATGCGAAAGGCATTCATTATCTTATCATGTCGCTGTAAAATCTAACCGATTGTTCTCGGGAATGACTCACGATTTATATTTTTGAAATCGCTGATTTTATATGTAATGACTGTATGTAATTAGGTAGGCTCTGACTATTTAAAAAAATGTGGAACTTCTGCCGTCAAAATGATACTGTTCATGAATGATTCTAAGCTCGGCCTTTCGAGAGAAACACACAGTTTTTGTAAGGAATGGTTCTAAGCCATATTTTACAAGGAATTAGGGAAAAAAATTAGTTTCCGGCTTATGGACACGTTGACTATTGAGTCAATTATGAGATAAAATTTTTCTTTAAATTTGTACGAAATAATGTCCTGGTTACGTATACAAAATTGTCACATTTGGCAACAGAAAGTCAGCCGACATGGACGCGGCGTTCCATTTATTTTCTTAAGTAATTAATTATCCGATCGATGACAAATGATTAAACCATGATTGATCAGATTGATCAACGAATGCTCAACGAACTAATAGCATAAAATTAATAACAACGGATTTTATGCTTCGTTTCGTTGCTTTGCAACACCTTATACACTACACTTTATTCATTTTGTTCAAATACCGCACAGGAAATAGCTATTATACTGATGAATGACAAAAAAAATAATAATAAACAAACACACCA
>WJQU01002183.1:0-15154 GCA_029228625.1 Pseudolycoriella hygida | reverse complement strand
GGAAAATGTGCTGATCCCATTTAATGTGCTCCAGTTCCAGGACATTTAATGTATATTAAAAAGCGCCCTTACCGTTACATCTTTTCTTTGGAACGTGAAGGGTATTTACTGTACATTAAATGTGAATTACATGTACATCTTATGAACATTTAAAACACCTTGAATACACAACTAATGTACATTTAATGTACTTTTTAGTGTGAATTACTAGCACATTTCATGTACATAAAATGTTATGTAAGAAAAGAAACGAAAATTTAATTTAGTTTTCCGACTTTTCTATTTCGGTTTTTCTTATTCTGATGATCGCTACGTCCTCCATCTACATTTTTTATGACAACCCCTCATTTTTTTATTAGAAAAATTTCTGCCATTTGCGGGGCTTGAACCCAAGACGCTCGGGATTATGAGTCGACTGCTTTACCAATTGTGCCACCGGATACTTATGTGTTGGTGTGTTAAATTTGTATAAAGTGTTAAATTATAGAAAGTACATTAAATGTACTTTTTTTGTACTGAGAGAAAAAGCTTTGGAAGATATGCTAGTAAATGAAAATTAAACAAACTCCACAGAGTGTTTTTTTATTTGATCGAACACACTGTAGCGGTTTTATACACACGTTGATGCTGCATTCAAATTATTGTATCATCTTCATTGTTCAATTGTTATTTGAAATATTATGAGAAACAATAAAAAATCTATTCTCCAGCAGATGAGCATTTTTCGAAGCACATAATCTAAAAATGTACTTGTAATGTAGTGCAATAATTTCGAGCTTTAATGGCTCAAAAAATGTGCCTTTTATTTACATCGAAAATGTACTACATCACAAGCACATTTTTGGTACATTAAATGTGATAGGAATAGTGTACACTTTATCACGCACATAAAATGTGCGAAAAATGTACTTGTGATCTAGTGCAATAATTTCGAGTTTTAGTAGCACAAAAAATGTGCCTTTTATTTACATCGAAAAATGTACCACATCACAAGCACATTTTTGGTACATTCAATGTGATAAGAATAGTGTACACCTTATCACGCACATAAAATGTGCGAAAAATGTACTTGTGATCTAGTGCAATATTTTCGAGTTTTAATAGCACAAAGAATGAGCCTTTTATTTACATCGAAAAATCTACTACTTCACAAGCACATTTTTGGCACATTAAATGTGATAGGAATAATGTACACCTTATCACGCACATAAAATGTGAGAAAAATGTACTTGTGATCTAGTTTTGATAGCACAAAAATGTGCCTTTTATTTACATCGAAAAATATACTACATCACAAGCATATTTTTGGTACATTAAATGTGATAGGAATAGTGTACATCTTATCACGCACATAAAATGTGCCAAAAATGTACTTGTGATCTAGTGCAATAATTTCGAGTTTTAATAGCACAAAAACTATGCTTTTTATGTACATCGAAATATGTACCACTTTACGGTGACATTTTTTGTACATTTTATGTACATATTCTCAACAACATTGAATTTCGCACATTTAATGTACATGCAGTGTGATCTATGTTGTCTGGGAAAGCGATCATGAATCAGACAACTAACCGTACAGTACGATAGGGTGTCACTAACTATAAAAAGTTACATCGTATTTACACCGATTTTTTGAATTTCGTTTACATCTTATAGATATCGTTTTTTAATTTTCATTTTGTTGTTTTGACAAATTTACGTTGCATGGCTGAATCGAGTTACAGACCTAAAAGCATATGAACATTCACGAAAAAGACCAAATACATAATACATATCGTTCTGCATAATAAGCAAAAACTGCACAACACCACACATAAATTTCTATTGCTAGAGTTTATATGGCATAATAAATAAGACAACTACTTCAGTTGATGATATTGATTGTGACTTCAGAGGAACATCCACAACAATAAAATACCGAAGTAGAACGCTTAAAGAAAAAAAAAGCGATACAGAAAATAGAGAACCGGTTTCTTAGATTTTTTTTATCGCTTTGTTGTGTTCAACTTATTTCTTCTTGGGATCATCTTTGGGTTGAATTTTAAATTAATCTTTTGATCTGTTTCAAATTTATTTTTTGTTTGATTTTTTTTTTCGTCCAAATATGGTGAAGTTTATTTTTGTATTCCATTGAATTTAAGTTTGTTTGATTTATTTTCATAAAAAATACACTAAATATGCATGACACATATATCTTCGTTGTCTTTGATGAGTAATTCTTCATTTTTTTTTTCTTTTTTTTCAAGAATCGCAGATTAGATCTCTCATGGATGTAGTAGGTATACAACATACAGTACACACTCAATGAATTACATAAGAATTTATTTTCGTCTCGTTATATTTAACTAATTTAATAATGTGTTAATTTTTTTAAATTTGCTCGTTAGATGTTTTGCAGATAACCAAAAAAAATTCTTCAATTTGGTAACATTTTATGAAGAAAGTACGTCACAATGTGACAAACTTTCTAAGGAAATTCGAACAAATGGAAAAACTGAAATTTCCCAGAGTAGCCAGAGTTCTACAAAGAGAATTTGTTGCCCTGATTGAGTTATGAGCTTTTTATGGATACCCATTTCTTATAGTGACCGTGGCGTTATTTAGCTTTTCGAATCAATCGTGTGTGAGTTTTTGACCTTCGAGTAAGAAAGTAATATCGTTTGCACATCACGGTTTTACGAAAGGTAGATCCACATCGGCGAACTTAGTTGAGTTCGTTGGTGATGCAATTCGAGCGATTGAAACAGGCGACCAAGTAGATGTCATATACACTGACATTCAAAAGGCGTTTGATAGCGTACAGCATGATGCTTTGATTGAGAAGTTGAGGGAACTGGTAATCCAATCATCTTTGCTAGAGTGGATAAATTCGCACCTGCGCGGTCGTACACAGTGCGTGAAGGTTATGGGCTGGAAGTCTAAGACTTTTGCAGTTAGATCAGGTGTACAGCAGGGGAGTCACCTCGGACCTTTTCTGTTTTTATTGTTTTTCAATGACGTCACCAAGGTAATTAAATCGGCTAAGTTCTCATTGTATGCAGACGATTTGATTCTCCACAAATTGCTTAAGTCCGTTCGTGATTGTAATGTTCTTCAGAGAGACATAACAGCTCTCCGGCTTTGGTGCAACTCCAACGGGCTTGAGATGAGTATAGGTAAATGTAAGGGGATGTCTTTGTTTCGTAAACGTGACCCCTTAAGGTATGTTTATAGTATTGACGAAGTCGCGCTAGAGAGGGTGAGTGAGTTCCGTGATCTGGGCTTAATTATTACAGAAAATCTTAGCTTTAACAAGCATGTGAGCGTTATTGTGTCGAAAGCGTATGCAGAGTGAAGAGGATTTGCAATCAGTTTAAGAACGTAAACACTTTGAAAAGCTATACTGTGCTCATGTTAGATCACATATAAAATACGCTTCAGTTGTTTGGTTCCCATACCAAATTGAACTAGTGGAAGACATTGAATCCATACAGAAAAAGTTTGTAATGCACGCTTTGCGAAGGTCAGTTCGCAGAGATGAGAATTTTCGACTGCGTCCTCATGAAGACAGGCGCTCAACTATAGGCATAGAACTGTTGTCAAGGAGGTGGATCAATCGGTGTGCTCTGTTTGTATTCAACGTCTTTAGGGGAAGCACATGTTGATGCACACAACATTGTCGCCAAGCTTAATGTTTCTGTTCCTTTTCGCACCTTAAGAAATCATGATTTCATTCGATTGAAGCAACATCGTACCAACTATGGGTTGTTCGAGCCGCTTACAAACATTTCGAGAATATTTAACAGGTTTTTGCGATTACTTGAAGTTAATCGGTTGGATTCATTGTCTCGTTACTCTTTTCGTCATCTCGTAAACACACTCGAATTACCGTCCCACAACATGTCCATGTATTATGCGTCTCAACTCGTAGAATTCAAATTCAGTTGGCAATTGTGACGTAAATCAATTGTGATTGTAATTTCGTTTTGTTTTGCTTAAAATTGTTATCAGTTAGCTTTAAGTAGCCGTTGATAAATAAATAAATTTATGAACGGTCCCTTCTCATAAATTGCCAATCGTAACGCTGAAAAAATTCCCTAACACTCCCAGTTTTCTTAAGAAATTATCTCCAAATGTTAAGCCGTTGATAATAGTCATAATAATAACAATAACATCAGTACTGGAAATTCCATTGTCAAGGAAGGTTGGTCAGTTCTGGTCCCTTGTTCTTCAATGACCATTTACCTAGATTACAATATCTGGTAAAACCTCTGCTCCGAGGGCTGAACTGTTAAAATATGCTCATACCACACACCATTATACAATTCTGGTGTATAATAAGCCGCGTATATTGTTGAAAGTAGAGATATACAGCGTTTCTGTCGTCTGTAGTTTTATATTGTGACACATTTCATGTGAAAACTACATTCGACTGGTGGCTATAAATTATTGTATAACACAAGGGGTGTAATTGCTTAATTATAGCTTCGGTACACGAACATCCCCAAGACTATTACATACCTAGATGAAAATATAGGAAAATTACATCGTTCAATAGCACAATAAAAATGAGTAGTTTGTCAAATATATTTCAAAATTATATTCGGCAAAATTATATTTTTGATGTAAGAATAGAGTAAATTTTGCGTATATTTCATGGATAATTAATGTATTTATGTAGATTATGTAGATTATATAAAAAAGATGTACAAAAGATGGATAATTAAAGGAACAGCGATAGATTTTGCTGCATTATTTTTCCATCATTTTTACATTTCACATTAGAAAAGCATTTACAACCTTTTGACATGATTTGCGTCAGTTTTTCATTATTTACATCATTGTAACATGATGTAACATCATTTTAACATGATTTACATCATTTTAACATGATTTACATCATTTTAACATGATTTACATCATTTTTTCATTAATTACTTAAATTTTACATTGATGGAAAATTTATGGACGAAAGCCATAATTGTTGCATTAATCATCCATCTTTTTTACATCATTTAAACATGATTTGCATAAATTTTACTTTATTCATTTCCATTAATGTAAAAATAATGTAAAATTTATGTAAATAATGAGAAAATGATGTAAATGCTTTTCTAATTTGGAATGCAAAAATGATGGAAAAATAATGTAGCAAAATCCATAGTTGTTACATCTTTCGTACATCTTTTTTACATGATCTACATAAATTTTACACTAATTTTATATTAATTATCCATGAGTTTTCCATGAAACATACACAAAATTTACATTAACGGATGTTCGGAACGTAATGAGACAGAAACATACGAACTTATTTAGAAAATTGTCTCATTACTTTACGAACACCCGTTATGCAGCAAGCAATCCACTGTTTTATGTTCTTTTATAACTATAAGAATTTCAGAGATCCATAGAAATTACCCAAGTCAATCTCAAAGGCCCTACTGAAGTACGTCTCAGACCATTAAAATCTAGAAATGGTTATATCCAAGAGTTCGTCAATTTATCGCTAAAACCCTGAAACACGTTTTCTCTAAAATTGTATTCTCTACAAATTTGCCTTTCGAAGCAACTTCCTTATTCACGTAGTTCTGGAGATGTGTCATCACTCCCAATTCTAGAAGTGGTCATATCCCAGGATATGGCCATTTTTCCCTAAAACGCTGAAACACGTTTTCTCTAAAATTTTATTCTCTACAACTTTGCTTTTGAAAGCAACTTTCTTACTCTCATAGTTCTAGAGATATGGGTCATCCCTCCTAGATCTAGGAGTGGTCATATCCCAGGATTGGGGCATTTTCACCCAAAACCCTGAGACACGTGTTATCTAAAATTTTATTCTCTACAAATTTGTCTTCGACAACAAATTTCCATTTCCATTTCGGATTTTTACAAAAAAAAAAAAATCCCAGTTTTGCTAGATCGTATTCTTTCATTTGACAGCAAAATAAACAATTTCCGTGCTGTACTTGCCGAGATATTTGCGAAAAAGTTTCACTGACCCTCGAAAATCCGCGGTGTTGGACACTTCTTCGACCATATCTCCGGAACTACTTTGCCGATTTTGCTGATTTTCGAACTTGAATCATATGAGGCATGTACCTTTCAGGACAAAAAAGTTTAAAGTGGTCGGTTGACCCGTTTGAAAAAAAGTGGGAGACAGACGGACATTTTTTTTATTGCTGATTCATCATATCTAGACGATAATAAATGTATATCGTCAACCCCCACCTCGATCTACTCCATGTTACAATTAAATTGTTTGTAGTAGACGTACTTCGTACGGGTCCAATATAATTTTAAAATATACCCAGTTCAATATTGACAGCATTAGCACAAGGACATTGCATGCATCCATAGCGATCGTCAACAAAAATACCGCTACTTCCATGTGTCAACACAAGTGTTTCGGTTTTCGCAAGATACAGACGCTTTTCATTCTAAATTCGATCACAAAACATTTAATACAAATATGTCCCACCATAGTTTTGTCAGTATCGTCACTACTTGAATGAAATTAACATCAATAATTTCCATTTCAGAGCCCGACTATTTACTCAAGTGACAAAATACAGCCATTAATTTACCTACTTTTGACAAAACAAAAAAAAAACATACATTAAAGTTACACAACATTAGACGAGAAATATGAAACACGAACAATTTCACAATTGATTTCACGAGTTACTTTCATACAGTTCTAGATTTTCTAATAACAATTTTGTTTTCAATAAAACATGAACAAACACAACAACAACAACTTGAATGTATTAACCTTGAACTAAGTGAAGATATTTTGATAAAAATTTGACAAATCTTTTTTTTCAACCGCGAAATGCTAACTAGAATTTATTTAACTTGAGCTTCAATTTAGGTGTTATGGTGTGAGTACAACGGCGTATTTTTCATTTCAAAGTAGAGACACTTTTAATATATAAGAAGAAAATGTACATAGCCTGCAATCACTGCTATTATAAGTTACTACCGTGCATTTATGTAACTCTGACTGCTCTAAGTAATCTGCTTCTTCTTAGTTTTTGGCGTTGTATTCAAAGCTCATTATATTTAGAAAACAGGAGGAGAGAAGAACGCAAAATCATCCAAGTTTTTTGAAAGACTTTTTCAGTTCCTAATTTTTTTGTTATCGTGTAATATTTTTAGTGTATCTCTTACTCACACGAGTTAAACGTTCAGGGAGGAAACAAAGGAAATTGAGTTTCTTTTTTAATACCTTTATACACGGGATTAGGAACCAGACTAATTCACTTCATTAATGCTCATAATACTTGAGTATTAACGAATATTAATGACTTTCCAATCAGTGATACTCTTTGTTGCAAAAATATTGAAAGTAAATAGACTGAAATTAATGAATTCTACTACTACTACTTCAATTAACAAATTTTTGATTTTGGGTAGTAATGAGTATTAATGAATCGGAATTGAATTAGCCTGGATTAGGGTTCTAACCGGGAAAATCGGTAAACCGATAAAACCGTTTCGCGGGATCCTGAATTTCATTTACCGGTTTACCAGGTAGTTTTGTTTTATCAAATTTGCGCTGACAGTAACGCCATTTTTTAAGGAAAACTTGGCATTAGGGGTCGTGCACAGCACATATAACCTCACACTTGCTATAGAATCCAAAAAGTTCATAAGTGCAAACTGGTCAGAGATTTGCTTACAGTCCTCCGGTTATCCCCCTAAACACACCCCCTACTTGGGGGTAGCCAGAATTCTATTAACAAAATTTGCTGTCCTGACTGAGTTATGACCCTTTTATGGATACTAATTTTTTATAGCAAGTGTGACGTCATGTGCACGACCTCTTAGCGTTTTTTGGTTTCTATAAAAATGTCACACATTCGTATGCAGTCAAATTGTTTATCGGATGATGTGACCAAGTGATGGAAAATTTATCTGCTGTGACCTCACGAACCCATTTGTGTAATTGGGCTGCTATTGTCATTATTTCTACCAATTTCTTGAGGAGCACATATATTTCGTGGACTGCACTCGGGTGAACTTAAGAACGGTTTATCAACCATATTTTGTAAGTCAGGTTTCACCGACTTCCAAATTGCTGCTAGTCTGGGTGAGACCCACGGGGACCCAGTGAAGCGGTGTAAGTTTCCTTTACAACAATTTTTTCCGGATCCTCTGGGAGCCATGGGATGCACTAGAAAGTATCAGTCCAGGCGTGAACATAAGATGTAGAACAAGGTCGCAAGTGTTCAATGGAATACAAGAGGTCAAAGTTGCATCTTCAGTTCACTCTCGAAAGGCCATGCTTTCGTGATAGATGCATCTTTCTCTGCACTTGGTCCCATATTAAAATTGATACGAAGTGAAGTTTTGTGAAATCAGATGTTAATGAAAAAATCCTTGCTTTTCCGGGGATAGAATCCGGATCTTTTCGGTGGAAATTCGACGGTTATTAGGGGTCGTTCAGAAATTACGTAACGCAAGGGGCGATGTATGAGGCAAGCGTTACGGCTTGAACAAAATTTTGTCAAACTTGAACAAATAAATGTTACAGGGGGTGGGGTTTAAGAAAATGCCAATTTTAGCGTTACGTAATTTATGAACGGCCCCTTACCTATTCATCCATTGCAGCAGGGAAGTATAAGAACTATTTTTGTTGCTTGGGCAATATGATGCTCGTTTTCGTTTCGCAATTCATAGTCATCCTCGTGATAAAAGTATTTCCCTCCTAGTAACGAACCGAAATAACCCTTGTCACAGTTCATTGTGTAAAGGTTGTCAAGTTTTTAAGAAGAATTTCTGTAACTTCCCAAACTAGTTGCTGAATGTATAAATGTTCATGTCTCCAATGGGCGTCTAATTTTATTGATCTTCTATAAATCATTATGCATAAAAGAAGAATGTATGGAAATCGGTCAGAGTTAGGTAAGCCCACTGTGAGCATAACGTATGAGACTACATTGTAACAAAAGCCAAACAAACAATCTCAGACAAAATTGAAGAAAGTTTTCGTATATGAGTGAAGTGTATATACATGCGAGTCAGTATATTGCAATGATTAATGACCACATAATATGACATTGAGTCTATGCCAACAAACTTTAACAATTCAAAGAATTTATTTTACTTTATGCGATCGTGATCAGTTTCAATTTAATATTATTTGGAAGAGTTTCAAAACAACAAATTTTTATTCAATTGGAGCACATTTTCAGTGCTTTTTTTATGTTCATCTTTGTTGGTTGATTTTATTTTATCGGTCCATGATGTTTATAATTTTCGTTTCATTTATTTTTGTTTTAAATAAACTGAAAAATAAAAAACAAAAACCTAAGAGCATATTCGCTACGGTGACACTTTTTAACTGTAAATGTATCGTAAAGTCAAATGGTGTGAAAGTTTCACGAAATTCCGGTGGCAATCTATTATGACCACATCCCATATGATTAATGAAGGTCTATTTCACCTTCAGATACACAAAACCTTGATTTTAACAATGACTTTATCGTAACGCTAATGACCGAGTGATAAGTGTGCAGTCTTAAAATAACTTTCGAATAGAAAAACACGTTCCAACTCAAGACATCTTCTATAATCGCTTAGATCTTACCTAAAGTGATTCGCTATAGCAAACTACATTCACTATCGCTATCATCAGCAAATGTATGAATCATAAACATCAAACGAAATGAAAACACATGAAATGTATTAGACTCGTACGAAGTAAATGGAGCATATGCGCTTACCACAGTTCTAAAATGAAAGAAATCTCCGTCCGTCCGACGATAACTAGACGAAAACCTTACCAATTTTCAAATTTTTCCTGAATCCTGAAAAATTAGGGGATAATCTGAAGAGTGGAGTACTCGACCGTACACGAAACTTCGTAAATTACATTGTTGTGGTTGAAAGAAGGTTATGAAAGGATTAGGTAAGAGGCCTCTACATATGTCCCTGACCCAAAATTTAATTTACATGTTTCTGCTCGGTAAATACGTCTTTACCTCGTCGCAACGACTCGGAATACGCATTTATCGAGCATCACATGTAAAATATTGTACGTAAGTGCTTCCAGATGGTTGTTTTGAATCACACGATTACAGCATTCACCTTCGGCTCATGCAGCAACCTTCCTACGAAACAAAGCAACCAATTTGGAAGCACATACGTACATTGTACATTGTTGCCCATAGGCTATTGCCTGAAGGATTTTTACACCGTTACTTCGGACGGTCACGAGTCATTACAAACTTTATCGGAATTCGTACGGGTCCGCACAGCATGTGTTTTTTTAATGTTTCACAAAGCATAACAATAACAACAACAACATGAACAAGCAAGTAAATTATTTTCTTGAATGCAAATGTACTGTGGATTTCGGTTGTAGGTTATTCTTATTGCCTTCTGCTAAGCACAGTGCCCGCTAGCGCTACTGAAACCAGTTTCTCAACAATATTTATTTTTGAATCTCAACTATGTTGTACAAACTGTATCGGATCTTTCGTTTTTTTTACATAAATTTAAAATTATTTATTAATTTCGTTTTTTATTTCATTGTTTGTAGTTATTGCATTTATTGTTATTTTCGTGTTTAAAATTTATTTTAAAACGTACGCGAAGTTTTATGGTTGTTATTGAGTCATTTAATGAATGCTTATTTTATAATAAAAAAAATCACAACGGGTTTATTGTGTACACATGACTGTCGATACACCGTCAAAGGTATGGTGAAAGGTATACCACCGTGTAAAGGATTGGTTTTATGATGTTGTAATTTTCTATTTATTTAGTTTTATTGTTCGCTTTTGTTGATCGAAATTGCGATCCGTGACGAATAGCTTTGTTCAATGCACTTTCGGTGTTTTTATGTTATTAGCATTTTGATGTTCTTTTCTTCTAAGAAGCACTAACAAAAGGGTACAAGATGTAGACAAGACGGGATATAAGCTTTTTCCATAACCGAGAAAAAGTTAGAAATTCAAGGTTGAGGTCATCCATTAAACATTTTCTCTCATTTTGTTGTGTTTATTGGAACGTTTATTGCTCCCTATTCGCTATTACATTACCCTTTAATGGAATCTTAAGGTGTAGCTTAAAATTTCAATTTAATTGAATCTAAAGACCAAACTGCTGGAGCTCATGCAGGCTACCTTCTCTTCAACTATCTGTTATTCTATATCCTTCTGAATATTTTATGACAAATTGCCTCACTTCCCATGCTCTCAATAATTTTCATTCCAGAAGCCTCAGTACTCATACCAAGGCTAATTCTATCGGTATCGTAACCTGGGTAACGAATTTCTTCTCTTTCACTCTTTCAATGTGAATCATATTAACATGAGACAAAGCACATTCGCTCCCCAGGTGACAAGATATCTACTCTCTAAACTTTTTGAATTTGGTTGCGTTAACCATTGTTCTCCAACAAACTGGTTTCTTTTTCAGTAAAGTGAACGAAAATACATTTGTGTGCACTCAGTTTCTATATTTACATTATTTAAAACGGTAAATTTTTACGTGGAATGAGCCCCAAGTCAATATTTTTCTTAAAGCGATGTCACATTAGTCAAGTCCTAGAAGGCAGACTAATGTCAAAATAGTAGTTTTTGATACAAGTTACGTATGAAAGTATTCGATAGCGTAGAGGTTAACACGTCCTTGCTACTATGAGATTGAGTTGCCAGTGCGTTGGTTCGAAACTCAACCGTTTTGTTCCGATTGTTTGATTTGTAAACAAAATTAGTTAACCTAATCCTAGAGTTATAATACCAACAGTAATATTTAAAGTGATCTGGGATCGTCCCTAAATTACGTAACGCTTTTCCAGTGTTGACACAAATTTTAAATCATCAATATCTTGGGATAGACGCACTCCAGAGAGGTCAAATGTAATGTCGACCCCCCATTTAGGGGGTATAAAAGGGGGTCGGCCATACATTTGACCTATCTGGAGTTCGTCTATTCCGAGATATCGATGATTTAAAATTTGTGGCAACATTGAAAAAGCGTTACGGAATTTAGGGACGATCCATATGACAATTAGGCCGCTTGGTTGGGCCTCCAGTTTTCTACAAGTTTCCTGAAGAAGATCAGGATTTGATTTAGTTCCATTTGGTGTGAGTCTCCTATTAGAGTGCTGTTCGCTTTGAAGATTTCCTCTCTTAATCCTGTCACGGCAGGGCAAGACATCATGAGGTGTAGGAGGCAGTTCCTATTTTTGGGAATTTTAATAAACGAAAATTCAAAAAAATTTCCAGAATTAATTTTTCTTAATTTTCTTGTATTTTAAGGAATTTTCGGAAATTAAAATTACAGAAAATTCCAAAAAATTAATTTCGGAAATTTTACGTAATTTTCGGGAATTTTGTGGAATTAAATTTCCAAAAATAGGCCCTGGTAGGGGGGCTTCATCATCCTCGTTACAATATCTGCACCTAGCCGAGACGGCAATGCCCATTTTGTGAAGGTGTCCGTTGAATGTGCAGCGCCCTGTTATTGCACCTACCAGTAGTCTCAGGTCCGTCTTGGATTTATTTATCAAGTAGTTGGTATTCCTACTACTTCGGTCATCTCTTATGGTTCTGCTATGCTTGCAGTTAGGCAAGTTTTTCCATTCTAGATCGTGTTTGTTTCTGTAAGTTTCTCGAATTATATTTCTTTGGGTGCGGTATGACAAACCTAGGAATGGGCTTGGTCCCCGAAAAGGTCCCGAGCTGCACTTTTTTGCCAGTCAATCTGCCTCCTCATTTCCCATGGCTTGGAACCCACATTAGTTCTACATTGTTTTTTGAGCTTAGCTCGTTCAGTTGTTGGGTGCATTTGCAATCAAAACAAAACTGATAAAATGGGTTCAAGTCAAGTGAAGTTGAGTGTAGCGCCATCGCATCGTACGGCTTACAGTTAAAAGGCATTTTTGGGATGTGCCGGCAAAAAAATTCATCGCACTAGAGCGAATAAATTGATCGCACTAGAGCGAAAAGTGACCTTATGCGATATCAGAATGACGTACGAAAAAGCCTACTTTGTGCCATTGAAACTATGTTTGTGACAGGGTGCCTCGAAACTTGAATACTTGAAAAAATTGGCATTGAAAGTTCTTTTCTCAAAAAGGAACACAAAGGAAGGTTATAATTATAAATAATTTATGTACATATGACCAAAGCAATACTACGATTCCAGTTAAATTTGAATCGGTGTTATTGGAAACGAACACCTCTACTAATACTTCAACTATCAGTAATTTGCACACAACCATGAAGTATCAGTTAGGAAATATTTCATAAAACCGTCAGAGGTGAGAGATCTGACAAATCTATCAACCCCTATGTTAGATGTGAGAGAACTAGCGCACAAACAAAATCAATCTGTCGAAGAGCGTGCATAAAAGCAAAGGCATTTTAGATGTTTGGGTCACACCATTCTCTGCCTTTGCCAATAACAGATGTCAGGTAACACATTCTCTGTTTATTTTTGCTGATATGCACATGGTCTAGCGACAAAGGTGCACTGATGAGGCGTAAACGTCCCAATCAGCAAAACTTTGTTCGTCGATATAAAATAATTACTCGCGTAATTTCATTTTCCCTTGCTGCTTGTTAACAATTTTTGGTCTACCCAAGCAATACAAAATTATAAATAATTTATGTACCTATGACCAAAGCAATACAACAATTCCAGTTAAAGGATGGTTAACTGATTTTAAATACCAATGGGAACAAAAAGGATCCCGAAACAGAGAAAGAGGGGAGTTCCAGAATAACAAATGTCTCACTCGAAAAGGACTCGATAATTTTCTACATTTCTACACTCGGTGTACATACTAAACCCCTTTTAAGCGCGTGCAATTATTAGTGATACAAATTTTTGTGATGTCACAAATAGCTGATATGGACATTTCACAAATAATTTGTGACATCAAAAATAATTTGTGATAAAAATTTTTGTGATGGCACAAAAAAATTGTGATAATTGAGCTACAAATTTATGTCACAAATTTTCCGTCACAAATTATTTGTGAAACCACAAAATTGTAGCTCAGCTATCACAAATTTTTTGTGCCTTCATAAATATTTTGTGTCATCACAAATTTTTTGTGTCATCATGTCATGTGTCAAAAAGTTAAAAAGTTGTGATGGCACAAAACATTTGTGATGACTCAAAAAATTTGTGATGGCTGAGCTACAAATTTGTAGTATCACAAATAATTTTTGATGAACATTTGTCACAATTATCACAAAGTTTTTGTGTTGTCATCAAAATTTTTGTCACAAATAATTCGTGAACTATCCACAAACTTGTTTCAACATTTTTATGAACTTTTTATTTCTGCGCAGGTTATTGACATCGCAAAAATCTGCGCAGAAGTAAAAAGTTCATAAAAATATTGAAACGAGTTTATCTCAAAAAATTTGTGACATCACAAAAAATTGCACGCATATAAAAGGAGTCATACTAAAACGTTTTTCATAGCGCCATTTGGTTATCATTCTGTCATTTTCAGAACATCTTTTATGTGTGCTCTTGATGTTTGCCTCAATGCAAATTATTTAGGAGCAAATTACATGGAATAAATAATTTGTTTTAAATAAATTTATTGATTTTTTGATAGATCAAACATTTTAAATACATTCGCGCCATATGAATTTATTTCCAATTTAATAAAGTTGTTTTTCCTTTTTTCTACAGGTAAGTCCAGTTAATAATTTATTCAACTTTCATCTATGAATTTATTCGCAACTACAAAAACTTGGACGTTAAAGGTAGCTAAATTATGTTGTGTACCTATTTTATTTATGGTCTTTTTTGTCATTCAACGAACGAATAACATTTTATTAACATTATACTGTTGACATTGATTAAGCGATGTTGCTAGCGAATATTATGATGATATTGCTGATGTGCCACATTATTAAATAATCGTCTGTCGAATACACTGATTATGTTATGCTACGCTTTCACTTTTGATGATCATCTCAGATCAGAGAGTGAACAAGAAAAGCGAGATTTTTGATTGCAAAAAATGTCATCGCCCTAGTCAGACAAGATTTCAATTTAATGACAATTTATCTTCATTGTTAACTCATCTATCTCGCTTACATGACAGTTGAGTTACCACACCTTACAATTTCATAGACGGATTCTAAACCATATCAGTAAAGCAGAATGTCGACACTACGAGGGTTAACAA
>WJQU01002179.1:0-50000 GCA_029228625.1 Pseudolycoriella hygida | reverse complement strand
ACGCGCGAAACTGGCCAAGACCACTGAGTTTTCTTTGTGTGTAGAATATGTTGTCGTTGGTACGCAGGGGTAATCCAATAATTGATTTTACGGTTCATCTGATCATAACGTCTAGGCCGTTCGAAGGTTGGTCAAATTCATCTTATGGGAAGGTAACAGATCAGGCTTTACGTGAAAAATAAATTTGGAAGCATTGGGGCAAAATAGATAGCGCTTTGAAGTACAAAAATTGAAAAAGATAATTTTTAGCATTTTGGAGGTTACGGATCGACATGAGAAAAAATTTTTTGGAACTGCCTATAAAGCTACATGTTTGAATGGAAGAATTTTACACATGATGTGTTTAGAAAATCGATACCCTCGTGTGACGCAATTTCATATCTTGGCGTTACAAACCTTTTTTACCCCAATACATTATCCAACATTGAGATCAGTCAAGTGGCTCCAAATGCGTAGGTCACATGATCGCAGGTGATCGACGACATCACTATTTGACGCCATTACAAAACTCTTCTTTTCACATATCATGCGTGTGTGGAAAAGCAAACATGTCTGCAAATAATTGAAATCTTAAAATTCCGGTTCAGAATAGAAGCTTCAGGGGTTGGAGAAGGAGCTTTTTTATACGTTGTGTTGTAAGTTGTGTAAGTATCAATAATTGCTTCTATAAGATTAAAATATTTCGCCCGACTAATTTTGGAGTAGTTATTGCAGTAGCAATGTTTTAAAAAACAACATACAACTCTTTTTAGGTGAAATAAAAATGGATCTAAAGTCACTCTCTTTTGTCTTGATTTTCCTTCATCTTGCCTGTGCTGCAAACATTCTAATTTTGGTGGAGAGTCCTGTACCTAGTCATCATCGTTGGTATAATCTCAAATATTTCGAATTAACGTTCAATTTAAACAACCAAAACATTGGCATAGGTTCAAGAATTTTGCAGGTTTTTTAGCCGAAAATGACCACAATGTAACGGTGGTTGCTGCTTCACCAGACCGTGCGTCTCCGAAAGTACATCACATTTTTATGAAGGAATTTTTCGACTATCTCTATGATAGTCATGCTAACAGTGTTGATGGTATCCTAAAAACTATTGAATATTTCTCCCGAACAGACTTCATATCACAGATGGTCACTAGTGTTAGAGTTGCACAAACTATTTGTCACTTATTTACAGTATCGTCCGGTTGGAAGGAATTGAATAATTATCCACGCAATTTTCAGGTATACTTACGCCATCTATTGTTGCCAATAAGAACCTTAACACGCCACTTTACCTTCCAGTTCGACCTTATTATTCACGATTCTTCAATGGGCGGCTGCTTGATAAGTTTCATACAAAAGTTCGAAGAAACGCCTGTTATATCAATCTCTCCATATCCGGAAAATTTGAATATGCCGTTTCTATCACATATGGCGAAAATTCCTATAATGCAAACATTTCCATTGAGAGACGTATCTGACACATCATTCCTAGGTCGTTTCCACAATGGATGGATGCATTTAGTAGACCGTGTTTTGTATAATTGGTATCTTGAACCGAGGCTCACTAGCATCGTAGCACAATCCAGAACATTTCCTTCTACCGATTCGTTGATTAATTTGAGCGGAAGAACCATTTTGTATATGTCCAATTATCATGAAGCTATTGATGGACCGCAACGTCATGGACACAATGTTATTGGCCTTAGTGGATTGCAAGTAACGTTGGAAAATCCCTTATCACAGGTAAGTTTTTATTCGAAAAATTTATTGGGCGTCATTCGCTCTAAAGGATGGGAGAGGGCTTAGATGAAAGCATACGCTGCAGGCAATTTTTTTCATACATTAAGGCGTGCGAGGGGGATGGGGGACAGAACTTAAAAATTTTTGGCGTACGCAATTTTTAAATGGCCCCTTACGTTAATTCTACATTTTTTAATTGAGAACACTGTCTTCGATGTGAGTGATTTGTAAGTACACTAACACCAAGACGAATTATTGATATCCTTTCGTTCTTAGTTCTTTGTTTAGTCCTCAGCCTGAGTGTACTCATTTACCCTAACAGTTCCATTTATTGCACGACGCGAATTATGTTGAAAACAATTTATTTATTATTACGTCAACCGCTCGAACCCGTGTTTCCTGACTACATTATATTAAAAAAGTACAAAATGGTTCGGACCAAAAAATAAAAAAGACTCATAAAATCACAATCACAACAAAAACCTCTTAAAAGGTAGAGTGTGACGCAGTTCGAAAGTCCGCTTCCAAAATTAATGATATTGCTTGAGGTGGCGCTATCGCTGATAATACGCAGAAGTTTGTTTGAATGGAATCTTGTGTTCAAAGTTTTAATTTCCTGAAAAATTACAGCGCTTTTTTTAAAGCAAAATTACATTGTGGTAGAAAAATTGCGTCACAAATGCCGGACCCAACGACGAAATAATTTTTCTGTACTTTCAGTTTTTGCGCTGCAAAAATTTGACTTTTGTTTCCTATTGCGTAGATTGTTTAAGGTAAATTTAAATTTTTGCGTGTGAAAACTGACAGTATTGAAAAAATATTCTGCTGGTGGGTCCGGCATTTGTGACGCATTTTTTTTAACACAACATAATTTTGTTTTAAAAAAAGCGCTGTAATTTTTTCAGTAAATTAAAACTTCCATTCAAACAAACTTCTGCGTACTATCAGCGATAGCGTCACCTCAAGCGGTTATATTAATTTTGGAAGCGGACTTTCGGAATGCGTCACACTCTAAAGAGGTTTTTTTTGTGATATCAGTCGTTTTGGAAGTTTTCAGTTGTTGAGAAATTTTAATCCGAAAAAAATTGTCTTCGAAAAAAAATTTTTCCGAAAAAAATTGTCTTCGAAAAAAATTGTCTCCGAAAAAAAGTTGCTTCAAAAAAATTTTTTCTCCAAAAAATTTTTTCGAAAAAAGTTTCTTCCACAAAAGTTTTTATCCAAAAAAAATTCTCCGAAAAAATTTCTCGAAAAAAATATTTCTGAGAAAAAAAATTTTCTTTAAAAAAAAATTTTCTTGAAAAAAATTTTTCTCCGAAAAAAATTTTCTTTCCGTAAAAAATTGTTCTTCAACACCTTCAGCTACCATCGGAACACTTCGTATCACCTTCAGCTACCTTCGGAATACTTTGTGGCACCTTCGCCTGCCTTCGGAACACTTCGTGTCACCTTCGGCTACCTTCGGAACACTTCTTGTCAGCTTCGGCTACCTTCGGAAAACTTCGTGTCACCAATTCTTCTCACTGATTCATATAACTTTCCTGAAGAAACGAACTGCTAATGATACCAATAAATTCTCCTGATGAAACTCTATAACTTTCTGGAAGAAACCATCTCTCTAAGTAGTGTCGTTCCGGAGCTAAAATTCGAAAACCGAAAAAGCATAAACGAGATCCAAGATGGCGCTGCTATGACAGCTGGCAGTCATTTTCTTATGATCCTAAAAAATTCTCCTGATGAAACTCTGTAACTTTCTAGAAGAAACCATCTCTCTAAGTAGTGTCATTCCGGAGCTAAAATTCGAAAACCCAAAGAACAATAATTTATACCTAACGAAAATCCAAGATGGTGTCACTTATGCAGATTTCTGAAAATCCAAAAAATTCTGCTGATCAAACTCTATAACTTTCCCAAAGAAACCAACTCTCTAAGTATTGTCATTCCGAAGCTAAAATTCGAAAACCAAAAAAAAACCTAATTTATTGCTTGGGAAAATTCAAGATGGCGCCGGTTTGACTGCTGGCAGCCATTTTCGTAAGATCCCAAAAAATTCTCCTGACCAAACTCTATAACTTTTCCGAAGAAACCAACTCTCTAGCTATTGTCACTTCGGAGCTAAAATTCGAAAACTCCGAGCATTACCTAAAAAACCCTCAAAATTGACCACTTTCCCACATTCCACGGCTTTTCTAGAATTTTCCCAGAAAAGCGGCATATGAAATTTTTCATTTGGGGCCGAGACTGACGTTCAATGAAAATTTTAAGGAAATCACTCGGGCGGTTCTAGAGAAAAAAAAGAGATAGATACATAGGTACATACATAGAGACATAGAGATATAGATAGATAGATCGTGGACACACAACACAGGAATAAAATTTTTATTATTTTCAAAGATAATTTTACCTTTTTTATATCGAAATTAGTCATCTTTGATTAGCGATATCTCGGCTCGTTTTCAACCGATTTTGATGAGTCGGAAAGCTGCTGCGAGTTTTTTTTAAAAATAATTTGGAGGGGGAGGGGGGCGAGGGGAAAAAACTCCGAAGTTCGCCTATACATCGTGTCTTGTCTTAAAGGTTTTTGTATGGAGGTTTTTGGGTTTGTGGACGTTTTTTTTGGGGTGTGAGGACAGTGTCACGCTCTCCGCTACCGCTCCGAGCATGATAGCAAATTCAATAAGAAACTCATTCAACATAAATATCGGGCGAGATCGGACAAATTCATTCATGTAAAGCACAGGCCACTGCCATTCATAAAACAAAAACATCGTCATCAAAGACTGAAGGAAGCAGTGAGAGCCGCAGATCTAACCCTGGACCGAATTGGCTCCTCGTGAGAGCGTCTCTGTAAAACTGCGAGAAAAAGTTGAAAATTCTGAGCATTCTATCAAGTGGCCCATTTTGTCTATAGTCAGTACGATGAAAAGGAATCACAAAGAATTCTCTACTTCTAAGCGGACGCATAGGGACCTTCAATTGAATCCTTAAGCTCAACCCAGGGGCATTAATACGACAGCGCAAAAAATCGGACACAAACATTACGGACAAATTGATTCTCCTACGCCAAAGTCGCTCAATTCCAATCGACTTACAGCGCTCTAAGTAAGGAGGAAGACGAAACGCGCTATCCCGACGTACGGTCCTTCTCAGAGCATACATGAGAAACTTTTTCTGTATCGATTCTATTTTGTTCACATACGATATCTCATGGGGGTCCCATACAACAGGAGCGTATTCCAAGTGAGATCGCACATGAGCAAAATATACACTTTTGAAAGCTCGAATGTCCGTGAGCTGCCTGCATATTCGCTTCACGAGTCCCAGCATGGAGTATTCCTTGGACGTAATAAAGTCTATGTGCCGGTTAAATGTCAACATCTCATCCAACCATACCCCGAGATCCTGGATTTCGGTAACTCGAGACAAAGACACCCCTTCAACCTCATATTGAAAATAAATTGGGTCACGGATCCTGTAAAAAGACATAACTTTGCATTTACTCAGGTTAAGGACCAACTGATTCCGCCTACACCAAAGCACTAGTGCATCGATATCAAATTGAAGACGGATAGCATCAGAGATCGATGCAACTCTGCAAAGCAGCTTAAGAGCATCAGCATCTTTATCGATTTGAAGATCTTAGTGACATCATTCATAAAAAGAACAAAGAGCAGTGGACCCAAGTGACTGCCCTGAGGCACACCAGATTTGACCTCAAAGGTCAGAGACACATGACCCATGACCTTCACATATTGAAATCTCCCGCTAATGTATGATTCGAGCCAACTCAGAAGATTATATGGTCTATTCCAACAATCCATCGCGGACGATGTGATGGATTGATAATGTAAACAAGAATGAACCGTCAGGGTCGCCTTATTGGAGGCCGACACTCGACATAATGATGTTTGATTCGTACATCAAAATGGAAGGATGTGCATAACACTGCCAAAAATACTTGTACAGAAGCGGCGTATGCGTCTTTACTGATGTCAGCATGACGTCACGACTGACGGAGTTGTAAGCGTTTATACGTAATCGATCTATAGCGTTACGTTCCGAGAGTGCTTCCGATTAGACACGAAGGACCTAGTCGCATGAGCGGCTGCTTCGCAGCCACATCGGACACCGAACCCAAGCTGTTTAGTACCAAAAAAGTCGCCAATCTTGTCCTTAGCGTGCGCTACGGCCAACTTAGAAGTCAATCTTCGGATCGCTATACCGATGGCGATCGGTCTGATTCCGCCGCATTTTTTGCATTGCGCACACAAAGAAGCGCCGTACAGATATTTGCAGACGATGGGATCAACCTGTCCGCGTAATAAGAAATTGGTTAAATCGGTAATAGCTGACAAGACCCGGCTGAAATGGAAATCATATCCTTCAGATACTGAGGCCGAAAATCGTCCGGGCCGGCGGCTGAGCCACTCGCGAAACACGTAATTGGTTTTTGAACTTGAGCGGGAATCACTTGTAAACATTGGATATTATTGTCGGATGCGGTCGGTAATTGATATGAGCTAGGCGCAGCGGGATGTTTCTCTTGACGAGAGCGCAGGGTATTTTCATTGAGTGGGGCGAATGACTCGCTGGAGCTTAATAACCGAACGGCGCCACGCACGTCGAAGTCGGATAATTTTGATTCTACTCGTTTGAAGAAATCAGCTGACTTTGTCTATGGTGTTAGATTGGCTGGCATTTGCATTGAAGAAATGTTTTCCTTCACCAAGGCGACAAGACTTCTAGCTTTATCTTTTTTATTCTGTTGAGGTATATGGAAGGCCTTGTATGCGAATGAAAATAAGCGATGCCAGGACGCTAGATTATTTGAAGCGATGCAGTTTCTGACTAGCTGAGTGAACAATTTGGCGGCTGAGGGCCGAGCACCTTTCGGGATACGTTTCAAATTTCCGATTTTGGATTTAAATCTGAACAAAGTGATGAAATCGGCCTCGGTTACATTAACATTCATGTCGTCGGCGTTGTCGCACGGAGTTAAAGGTTCTGCGACCAGTTAGTGGACAATTGGAACACGAATACTCGAAAGTGTTTGACGCAGTTTGCCGAGTCCCGGATGAGGGTCGTTTATTTTACTTATTTACATAAAGAAAAAACTTTTTTCTTGTTATATTAGCGAGTCGTTTTTAAGCATAAAGTTTTTAAATTAATTAGAAATAAAAATTCCTTATCACTAATTTGTATACCAAGTCATGTAAGACCCAGAGAAATAAAAGTAAATTCAATCTTTCGAGCATGGTGGTCATGATAATTGATATTTTGCTCAACACGATAATTTGGCAATGTAACTTTTTGGATATACTCTGACAATCAATTTTCGAATCTCTTCCATGGTCATGACTGCGAATGTCAATGGCAACGCGAACAACCAGTACTTTATGGGAACGGGCCCAGTTTGCATGACGTCTTGAATTGCAGGTGTTTCGGTAACGATTACCGCCGTGACAAATGCTGCGAACATGCCAGCGAACACCCACAGATTGCGTCGTTTGGGACGAATTGGATCGCCTTCAATGATCGATAAAATGCGATTTCGAGTGCAAAGGACGTTGCCCCACTGCAGTATTACCAAAGTTATAAATGTGACACATTGGCCACTATAACTTATGCGGTTGAATTCGTCGACCGTTAAGAGGTTTCCAGATTTGTCCCAGCCAAAGGTTTCGTTACCAGGAGGTCCCCAAGGGCCGGCACTATATGTTAGTACAAAATCAGACCATCCGAGACCAGTATATTCCCTCATGAAGGTGAAGAACATTCCTATTGAGCAAATTGTTTGCATAGTTCCTATGAATCTAAGCGAAAAGAAAAAATAAGGAAATGAAAATGTAAGAGAATCTTTCAACCTACCCGTAGTATTTTAAGTATACTCTGAAATTAATCAAATGATCCTTGCGAGCGTTGCGAGGTTTCTGTGACAAAAGATCATACTCTTCATTTTCCATGATAAGAGCCAAACACGGGAATAAATCGGTGAAGCAGCAGATCATAATCATGAGGAATGAACTGAGAGGGAGTGGCGTTCCAAAGAAAGCATTAACCAAAACTGGCCAAATTTCGGACCATGATCCAGCAGGCAGAAGATAGCCAATAACCTTTTGTAAATTTTGGAACACAAGGCGTCCCATACGAATAGCCTCAGTAATCGAATCGAAACCTCCCATCAAAACCAAGTCCGCCGCTTCAATCGCGACATCGCTACCAGTAACAACGGCAACACCAACATCAGCCGCCTTTAGGGCAGGTGCATCGTTCACTCCGTCACCAGTAACAGCAACAACTTGCTCACGCTTTTGTAGTTGTTTCACAATTTGCAACTTTTGTTCCGGGGTTGTACGTGCGAATACAATTTCTTCGTATCGGCAAACTTGGTCCCACTCAGGGTCTCCTAACTTAAGCAATTCACTTCCCGTTAATAGCAAACTGCCGCCCACACATTGAATATCTGAAGAAATACTATTTGAGTTGGTTATGCTCTCAAAGTTGTCTGGATCTCTTTTTGTAGTAAAAATGCCAATTTCACGAGCGATAGCAGCAGCGGTCAATCCAAAGTCACCAGTAATCATAAAGAACCGAGCTCCAGCACTACGACAGTCAGCAACAGTTTTTATTATTTCAGGACGCGGAGGGTCCATGATACCGACAAGACCACTGATTGTCAAGTCCCGTACAGCACAGTTCACCATTTCGTTTTGCAATTCATTCGATCCGAGAGAACTTCTTGGAGTGTAGAAGCGACGACAAATGATAAGAACTCGCTGACCATTCCGAGCCCATTTCTCTTGAAGATTGATCAAGTACGTAATGGTTTCCGGAGTCAATCGTTCTACGGTGTTAGTTTTGGCAGACACGTAGTGTGTACACTTGGACATTAAAATATCGGGAGCGCCTTTCACAAAGACGAGAGGCTGGATGCTCGATCCGTAAATTTTGGTCATGGTCTCAGGATTGTTTCCATGCTGGTACATGGTGAGCATCCATTTGTTCTTGGAATTGAATGGGATTTCATACACGCGAACAAACTGAGAAAGTTCGTACTCAGCGGTGCCAAGATGAGCAGCAAATCTGAGAATGGCACTATCGGTAGCGTCGCCATTCACCACGCGCTCAGGAATGGAGAGATTCATAGTACTGGCATCAAATGTAGCGTTGTTACAAAAGTAGGTGGTCAGGTGAAGTTGCTTGAAAGTGGTAGCTATTGGTGTATTGGACAAATTTACCATAGTATCGCGACATTCATTCGGTGTACACTCAAAATCACCGAACCCGACACTAGTCACAAACATTTTGTTTTGTGTGAGAGTTCCAGTCTTGTCCGAACAAATAACGTTAACACATCCCAGTGTTTCAACGGTGGTGAGAGCTTTCGGCAAGATGTGGTTCTCTTTCATACGTTTTGCAATCATCATAAGTGTCATTGCCACACCGACGGGCATGCCTTCTGGAATGAATGCGACTACACAACCCATGAGATTCATCATGAGAGCAACAACGGTTTGGAAACCGGGATGAACAACATTCAGAAACCTAGAACAGAATCAAAATGCAAAAAGTGCTGTCGAAATAGTTGAATCTTTACGTACGCCAGCCATTCGGTAAGCAATATGGAAACGAGACCAATCGTCAGACACACAATGATGCGCACAAATCGTGTAATTTCTTGTTGGATCAATGTCTCTTTCTGTTTCCCAGAGCTTGTCAATCGATTGATACGACCCATGACCGTATTGTTACCAGTGAGCACAACAACACCGACACCATTGCCATTAACAACATGGGTACCCATCAAAGCAATGTTATTCGTTTCCAAGAAATTATCGGCCGTAAATTCGGTACTGCCTTCGATGGCATCACTTTCACCAGTCAGAAGGGCACGATCGAATTTCAAATCGTTGGATACGTGAAGTAATCGCAAGTCGGCTGGAACCTTATTGCCGAGGCCAACATGCACGATGTCGCCAATGACCAACTGACTGGCTGAAATTTTGGAAATTTGTCCGTTTCTTAAAGCAATGCATTCGGAAGGCAGTAGATTGAGAATTGATTTCATGACCCGAGAGGTTGACCAATCTTGAAATGCCGAAAACGAGGCCTGCAAAAATATGACGCAGATCTGAAAGTCAAATCATTGGTTTGGAAATTAGTTTACACAATTGCTTAGTGAACCAAATGCGTGTCTCATACAACAAGAATGGCCAAGGCAAGGTTTTGAACACTAGGTTCACCGTCTGGAACAATTGGAGGTGTGCTGAGTGGTTTCCAGCAGAGAAGGAAGACAATGACACCGACCCATAAAACGGAGCAGAATCCACCAAAAATGTATCCGAGAATTTTCTTGACGTAATTCGGACTTCGTTGGAGAAGTTCATTGGGACCATTTCGTTGTAATCGTTTTGCAGCTGTGATGGTGTCAAGACCAAGTTCAAAAGACGTATCCAGCAGTGTGGTCACTTGTTCCAGTGTCATCCGATGAAAATTCATATTGTTAAAGTACTCTGAATCGTCCACTTCTGGCGCATTTTTGTTCTCCTTTTTTGCGTGAAACCAATGCGCTCCATTCGCTAAGGATATCTTCTTCGTTATGTCAAGCTTCCCCTTCATATCGAATTCTTTTGTTCTTAGTTCGATGACAATTACCACTCGACTGAACTCGAATCATAAGTGATTTTTTAATTTATATGCAGAGGTATCATCAAACACTCTAATTAAATCCGCAGATTTGTTAGAAAAATTAAAACAAAACTACTGAAGACGATGTGTGTATAACATTGTGAAAACATTAGCTGTAAATAGGCCATCGTTCATAAATTACGTTCAATCAGGAATGGAAACGCTCATATTAAGAAGCGATATTCGACAGATGAGACAACTCAACTTTAGCGATAAAAAATTACAAATAATCGATACCTTCATTTCAGCCACTTCCCTGAGGAATTTTTCCTTTTACAAAAAGTCATGAGGTATTTTGGGCACAAATATCAGCGCTTTAATTCTACTTTATTCTATTTATGTGTTTACAAATTAATCGGCAAATAATTATCGGTAATTATTGTTTTTTATCGTTAAACTTGAATTACATCGGTCGAATATTATGTTCTTGAAAAGTATTAGAATTCAGGAAATTATTCATGAAAGCTAAACGCGCCGATTTTTATGTCGATTGAATGGGCTTTTACACTTTTAAACTTTTAAACGACTATTCCATATAGGAACAAATTTTCTTTTGCTAATCTCTTTGTTTGAATTAAATGCCTTTGCCCCTCCTACTGTAAATATGGCAGAAATAGTAGATTACAGTGTGGGGTGCGGACGTAAGTCATTACATGAGGGATCAATTTTGTGAAATGAGACAAACTCAAGAGGGTGTTTTTAAGCAAAAAGCTTTGAAAACTGTTTTTTGACGAGTGTAGAGTTTGTATCCTGAGCCGAAGGCGTGGTATACAACTGCACGAGTCAAAAAACCGTTTTTAAAGCGAGTTGCTTAAAAATACACGAATGAGTTAGCGAGTGTCACGAAATGATCCTGAATGGATGACTTACTAAGCACTCCCCACTGTATGCTATTTTAGTAGGTGTCCCATGCGAAAACGCGTCATTACATGCAGATATACATGTAATGAGAAGTTTCCCCAACATACATGTAATGAATAATTTCCGTGGGGTTCACATATACATGTAATGACAAGTTTTTGGTGGGACATCGATTAAAATAAATAAATTCTTCTATGTTGTCTGTGTGAGTGATGAGCGTAGAGCTATTTTTTCAAGACTCGCACTTCACATCCCATTTTATTGTTTCAAAAGTTTATTTGCTCATATGGGGCCTATTGTTCGACCCGTACGAAGTACAAAAGGGTCCTATACGTTTACTACAAACAACTTTATCGTAACTGGGATGTGGGAGGATACATTTATTATCGTCTAAATTTAACGAATCAGCAATAAAAAAAATGTCCGTTCGTCCGTCTCCACTTTTTTTTCCAAACGGCTCAACCGATCACCCCAAACTTTTTTTCCCTGAAAGGTACATGCCTGCTATTATTCACAGCGCCGCCGACTTGTTTGCCGTCCATGAGGGGCAAGCAAAATTTGTTAATTTGATTATGTGTATTTGGCAAACATGCCAAAGTAAGCAATGAAACAGTAGCTAATAGGTTCCGAATGAAGCTCCGGTATTTGCCGTTTATGTGACAGAAGTAAGTATGCACGCGAGCGAAGCGAGCGAAAATTTTTCTATTTTTGTTATTTAATGGAACCCACAGCAATTATAGATTTTACAAGAAATATTCTAAAGTCCTAAGATACCCTATAATTTGAATCTCTCAATTTGTGAAACGAGTTTTTTTTAAATTATTGGAAACTTTCGAAAAACGAGTCTGTTCTGGCCATTAGGGTGCAATTCGGAGGCATTCTCATGAAAAATTCAGGCCCGTTTCGTTATATGGTGCTTGTTGTGGTTTGCAAGAAGCGGCGACGAGTAATAGGGGGCAGGGGAGGCATGGAATGATCCTTGGGGGGCAACGCCCCCCATGACGAAAGAAATAAACATAACAAATTAAACGGAAGTTAAATTTAATCACTTTCTGAGCAGAAATGGTACATTCAAGGCATATTGCGTCCTTTTTTTTGAATATTTTCGAATACCTAGCTCAATTTTGTATCGATGAAGTGTTATTCCAAACTTCTAGTCCATAGGTTTTTGAAGTCACTTCTTGATGCATAGGTTACGTGGGTGAACCGAGCTTCAGCACCTAGGTCGCCTTTGGGCCTGTTGTGCTTAACCCATACTTGCAAACCACTACAAGTAGCATATATCTGTAGAGCTTTCAACGAAACCAGCCTGAATTTTTCATGAGAATGTCTCTGAATTTCAATAATTTAAAAAAAAAACTCGTTTCACAAATTCGTAAAAAAAAAAATTCGTAAAATCTGTAATTGCTGTGGGTTCTATTAAATAACAAAAATAGAAAAATTTTCGTTCGCTTCGCTCGCGTGCACACTTACTTCTGTCACATAAACGGCAAACACCGTAGCTTCATTCGGAATCTGTTACTTCAAACATTTTATTATAACTTTAGCTATAAAAGCAAACATCAGCTACCGTTTCATTGCTTACTTTGGCATGTTTGCCAAATATGCATCATCAAATTAACAAATTTTGCTTGCCCCCATGGACGGTAAACAAGTCGGCGCCGCTGTTTGCAAGTAAAGGTTAAGCACAACAGGCCCAAAGGCGGCCTAGGTGCTGAACCTTGGTTCACTCACGTAACCTATACATCAAGAAGTGACTTCAAGAATGTATGGGCTAGAAGTTTAGAATAACACTTCATCGATACAAAATTGAGCTAGGTATTTCGAAATATTAAAAAAAAATTTGTCGGTCCTTGAAAAAACGTCAAATGTAAAATGGTTTGGTAATCCTGTAGGATGGAATATGCCTTGAATGTCCCATTTCTGTTCAGAAAGTAATTAAATATACCATCCGTTTAATTTTTTATGATTATTCCTATCGTCATGGCTGGCGTTACCCCCCATGGATCATTTCATGGGGGGCATTTGCCCCCCCCTGCCCCCCTATACTCGGCGTCGCTGATTATTCAAGTTCGAACATAAGCAAAATCGGTCAAATAGTTCCGAAGATATGGTCGAAGAAGTAGAGGTCGAACATGGATTTTCAAGCTTCCGTCGGTGAAACTTTTTCGAAAATATCTCGGCAAGTAGAGCACGGAAATCGTTCATTTTGGTGTGAAATCTCACTTGATCTCAGAAATCTGGGAATATGTTTTTTTGTGGAAATCGGGTCAGCGGTCTACGAAAGCATTTTTTTCGTCTTAATTACCTTAACTATGAAATATGGAGTTTTACTATCAAAGGCAAAGTTGTAGAGAATAAAATTTTAGAGAACACGTGTTTCAGGGTTTTAAGGAAAAATGACTCAATGCCACATCTATTCTGATGCGTACGGGTCTTTGCTTATGTCCGTCAAATAATTTTACGGAAAAAAAGGCGAGAATTTCGAGTATTTTTCATGAAATTTGTGCATCGCGTGTGCAAATAGTCGATATGCGTGGTACCCAGGATGCCAGGAACGTTTTGGAGACAAATTTCTGATACCGCGAAATTGACTGACTGTCGAACAAACCATGGGGGAATGTATGTAGAGCCACTTTCACGTTTTTGGATGGCGGGAAATATTGATGTGAATACTGGGAACATAATTTACACACGCGTGCAAATCCTTTTTTGGAGGATAGATTTCACGAAAAATTCATTTAAAAAAATCATGAATTTCGTGAATTTTTTCTTGAATTAAGCGAATTTTTCGTGAAACTATTTCTCGAAAATAGACACTGGGTGTTGTCCTGTAGAGTCGTGCACATATGACTGACGTCACACTTGCTATAAAATCCAAAAAGTCCATAGCTGCAAACTGGTCAGACATTTTGATTATAGTACTCCGTCTACCCCCCAAACACATCCCCTTTTTGGGGGGTAGCCAGAGTTCTATAAACAAAATTTCCTGTCCTGACTGAGTTATGACCTTTTTATGGATACTAATTTTTTATAGCAAGAGTGATTTGCTCGCATTTGGCGTTTCACCATCCCCATAATGTGTTCATCGTGCCTAAAGCTAATGAAGAAATCAATCAAAATTATTGAAACGTAAAGCTATTACCATGTTGGTGATATTACTAATTTGTGTTTGTGGTGAATATAATTTTTTTCAACTTTTATACTCACGTCAAGTACAAATTATATAACTTCAGATGATGTAACTGTGGTGTACACACGTATGTACCCTCGCAGAATCATGAGTAGATTGAGCCTCACACTCACCTCAAATATTGAAATGATTTCAGTTGAATTACATCATTCAACAATTCGACCATGAAATACCTCACCACACCATTTACATCACTAGTTTATACCATAATACAGTGGAGAAAGAGCTTTCGGAGCTTTCAATTTCGATAGCGAATTTCGGATCCTTTCATTAGCTAGAAGAAATGGGCTCTTAATTCTTGTCTCAAGCCTGGGGATGCCCTGATGGACCTTTTTCCAAATTTAGATGAAGTTTTAAGTTTTACTTATATGTAGCCGACAATTCGCTACTAGCAAAATAACATTTTTGTATCTGTTCTGCTTTTCTTGATCTTTGTAATTTAAAATTTTTGTGAAGTTGATCGGTTCTAGGTCAGTAAAGTACCTGTTTACTTGGCATATATTTCGTTGCATTTTTCGCAAACTTACTCATTGCCCTTGATTACATTGGAATTAAAATTCGAAATTATATCAAATTAAAAGTTCTCACCTATGAATCACATGCAATTAATTAATTAGAATACAATAGATTTAATGTCCATATTGGCCTATCACTTTATCTATCTTTTTTATGAATGTGAAGTTTGTTTCATTGATTGGGTGTATTTACGTAAATGCTCAAATTTTTTTGTTGGGTTTACAATTTTAAGTGTTCAATTTTTTATATGTAGAAGGACTCGTTAGAAGAAGGATATAAAGCACACATTTGCTCTCTCTTTCTAATATTTGAATGAGGAATGTATCTCTCACTTGTTTTGACATTTGAATTTGGCCTTTATTCCGAGCTTTATCCTTCTTCTACCGAGCTGTTCTATTGATTGTGTTAGTGTAACTCATTCAAGAGAGAATAAAATTTGGATGGTAATAAACGAGCGATGAAACAATTCAACTTTACCGATAAAAAATAATAAACGACCGATAATTATTTACCGATAAATTTTTAAAAACATATTCAAAGTAGAATTAAAGCGCGAATATGTAAGGTAGTGTCCAAAAGGCCTGATAACATTTTGTAAAAGGAAAAATTCCCAAGTGAGGTGCAGTGAGATGCATCTGCACCTTTTTTTGCAGGGTGAGGAAATCTTCATAGACACCCGGTCCTCCTCGACCAAGGTAGTATTGGGTTACATTCTTTAATGACCTACCAACTAAAACATCCTCCCTTACTCTCACCCCGAAACCGCCTCACACCCAATCAACCAAATTCTTCAGCGAAAATTCGTTCGGACAAATAACAATGAAGGCTTTCAAAAGCTTCTTTTGTTCAATGTTCAAACGACTTTCCGCTGAAGAATTTGGTTATTTCTACTCTCTCAGATCAACTGGCAGTCTTCTTTGATCGTCTTTCCATGCTTTTTGCAGCTTCCCCATTATTTTTGCGGTATTCCACTTCCAATTAGGAAAACAAAAATTACGAATGACAAAAATTAGGAAAAAAAATTATTTGCCAAAAATAAGGAAAAACAAAAATCAGGAAAAACTAAAAATAGGGCAAACACAAATTAGGAATGATTTAAATTAGGAAAAACCAAAATTAGGAATCACGAATTGGTTGCGGCGGTGGTGGTGTGCACCATTCAGATAATAAGATAGACGGGTAATGCCACGGATTTATTCTAATGATAGAAGAGTATTGTAGTTTTGAGAAGAAAATAATTTTTAAGAGAATGCGCCGCATGCCGTCATAAATCCTGGAAAATAAAAAAGCGGGGTCGAGGGGCGGCAGCTCCCGCGTAGGGGTATCAAGGGGGGGATATCCCCTCTTGCGGATTCTATGGGGCAGAGCCCCATGAACGAATGGCAACCTGCAGGGCGTTATTAGCTCGCCGCAGGCGCGGGGGTTTAGGGGGCAGAGCCCCCTACATACCGTAAATTAGATTGTGACTTCCTTAGGAATTGAAAACTTTGATGTTTTTCCTGATTTATTTCCTTCCTGATTTTCGTTTTTCCTAATTTTGGCTTTTCCTAAATTTGGTTTTTCCTATTTTTGTTTTTCCTTATTTTAGGTTCCTGATTTTCGTTTTCTGAAAGGTGACTCCGCGAATCCAAACCTGTACAAATGTTTCCTGAGGCACCCGTGGCCCGAAAGAAACTGTGCCAGTTGGAACTTAACCTCTCCATATTTCCTCTGTACCCATGTTGTTATGTTTGGTATGAGTCTATGGGTCCACCTTCCATTGTCCGCGGAGTCCCACTCTTGCTGCCACTGTCTCAGTGATTCAGCTCTTAATTGCGTCCTAACTATTTTGGTAGTAGACGCTCCCTTCTCTTCTTTCTGTGACATTTGCTGGCTTCCGTCAGCGTTATGCATATGGGCATCGTCCCCGCTGTGACATATACCACTTCTAGAGATATGGTTCGGTATGCGCTTGTTACTCTTATACTTATCAGCCTTTGGGCTCTATTAAGCCTCCTCCGATTCCTCTTCATATCTAGCGCCTGTATCCACGCTGGTGCCTCGTGGCGCAATATTGATAGTGTGACGCTCGCTAGGAGCCTCATTTAACTGCTGCGCGGTCCAAAGTCGTTTTGCATTATTCTGACCAGTGCTGCGGTTGCTTTCATTGTCTTTTCGCGCGTGTAGTCCACATGACTATTAAAATTTTTGCGGTGGTCCATCATAATTCCAAGGTGCTTTAATTGGCGAGTGGATGTGATTTCTTCTCCGTCAATATTCATTGCGATCCGCTCAGATTTGTTGCAGTTACTCACTAGCATGATCTCGGTTTTCTGGTGGGTCAGCTTCAGTTTTGCCGTTTTCATCAAGTTTTTGACAGTTTCTAGCGCCTCCATCGTAACTACCTCCACCTCAACCTTCAACGCCATCCAAGGCAATAGACAATTAAAATTAGAAAACAAGAAACCGCTAACCGAGAATTGAACCGCTTCACAAAAACAAAAATATCACAAAATACTCGTACATTAAATCTCTAAAACTAAAATTTTGTTGTGAACGCTCCCCAAAATGTGATAATTGAAATAGGCAGATGTTTTTTGTTCAAAATTTAATGAGTGATTATTAGAACTGATGGGACAGTAAAACTGTGACCAAATGGGTAGAGATTATAAATTTGGTGGCAGGAATGAGCAGAGCAAATAGTGTTCGATATCGGGTTCATCTTTCACATTATTAAGTGAAGATCAGCGGGAAGATCTTTACAAGTAAACCAGACCAGAATTAGTAGTGTCCATTCGACCGTCATGTAGTGATTTTCTTCACATACGCAGGTTCTACTATTGGTGGCCGGTTCAACCCAATTTTCATTGTGTCATGTTCGTTATTTCGAAGTGGTTGCCAGGAACTTCTCAATCACAAGGTGGTAGGTTTATATAACGAAAAATGCACGCTTTCGGTGTCCATATACTTATTTGGGCAATCGGGAGGAGTTTTGGTAATAAGTGAAAAGTTGATAAAGTGTTGTTCTAGTTGGAGGTATAGAAATAGTTGCAATCTAGGTCAAGAACATTCACAGAGTAAGTAGATGTTGCTAATGGGTACGAACTAACTAATAGTTGCGATAGAACCCGTTCCACAAGATGCTGGAATTATCCGGCAAAGCTTTCATTACGTTACGCAACAAAATCGGGAAAAAAAATTGCGTTGCTTGCCATTTTCCAGTTAACACAAGTACATTTTTTGAATGTGATCCTTCTTTCGCAGAATCCTCAAAATATGTGCAAGAGACAGAAAATGCGCAGAATTGGAATTTTTGAGCGTTACAAACACATTTTAGAAAGCACATTAAAGTAAAAAGTGTGAAAAACGTAACGAATGTGTAAGTTCTAGTTAATGTTGTAAGATTTGGTGATGTTATGTACGTAGAAAGCGTACTAGGGAGGATTTAACAGTTAATATTTTCGACTTTATTGTGTTAATTGATTTCATTTCTCGTTTAGTATATTTTTTGATTGTTTGCAGCTTCATTAAATTTGCAAAATGTAAAAAATCATTGTAAAATCTCCGCATGAGTGTTGTATGGTATAATTGATGTTTGGTATGTATTTTTTATGATGAGTCTTAGCATTTTATCGTTGAAAAACACGTTGAAACTACGTGTCTGTTTTGGGTATAGTTGGTATAGTCATCCGGAATCAATAAACTTTATCTAAACAAATTCGTGTGACATGTTTGTTTACTTGATGTCCGTTCATTAACACTTCGAAACAATCCGACCAAATGTGTGTCTTTAAGTAGCCAATATTAGGATATTTTTGTGGCCTCATAAACTTTTTTTATGAGAGAAAACGAGCAATTATGAACCAGATAAACGGAATCATGCATTGTACGAATTACATAAAATTGGTCACGTCACAGTGGCAAAAAGATCTTCTAATTGGTGACGATTTGTCATTTGCGTGAAATTGCGAAATACCAGATATTCAGATAATTAAAGTTTTTGACTTAAGTTTTAACTGTGGATGAAAATGTTCATTAGAAAAAACAACTTTTAGCTTATTCTACTATTTTGTTGTTCCCCTATTTGCGACAAGAAGCAAGACAGAGGCTTATTTTACGTTCCAAATTAACATTTCGATTCAAATTGCAACCAGCAACCATCCGTACAAGTGTAGATTTGGGTAGGCCTGAACAAGAATAAGGTCCTGTGTGTCCCTTAGGACTCAGACTCAGACTGCGCATTCCAAGCGTGGGATATCCCTAGAATCAGTCAAGCATTTTTAAAGTATCTGCGCTCACGTTTCCCAGGATTGACACTGTGTGGCGCAAGTACTGAATACTGAGCTCTTCAAGACCGTTATGTACCGAAACCAGTTTGCTCATAGTTTCCTATGGCTAGCTCGTTCCGATACTTCACTGTCACCGCTGGACCGCTACTTGGATATGCTGTACACTTGTACTGTTCCATTCCCGTAACAGTAACTAACAACAACCGATGTCGCTCGAGCATCAGTCGGACTAACTACTAAATATTGTTTGGAGTATTAATTTCAATATAATTCTTGCAAGTACCTTTATCGTCCTTACTTACCTTTTCATGGGTTGCGTTGATCTGTTGACGTTAGCTGAATTTGTTGTACCCTCCGATGTATGTTGCTTGTCTATTGTATTCTACAGTAATATGACGACATTAACCTTACCAGAGATGGAGAACTCCACATGAGCTGACCCGGGTGTTCCTTTGATGCTTTGGGCTTCGTAATATATATATTATATTCTTTCCTCTAGCGTTACTCTTACTCTCTGATAAATTAGGTTTAAGAGAATATTTCTTCAAGTGAAATCAGAAAATCCACAAATCAAACATCGGAGCACTACAGTGAAGCAAAGTTACAGCATGTTGCAGGTATTACAAGTCCTAGCTTAGCACTAACTTGAATTTGAACTTGAACCTGCAACATTCGGACCGGCCCCTGTGGACCCCCCAGAGAGGCCGAACGTGTGAACACTTAAAGTGGAAGTTGCCACTTGGTTCACTCCTTGACGTTTACTATTCCCAGCACTCATACGTTACCATATGTTTCACATCCGTATTAGGACCGCGATGGGCCAACGATCACAGTCGCTTTTCCAAGTGATCGGACCAGCTACTTATTCTGGACACTATTTACCTGTTCCTTTCAGTATTACGTTACCCTAGTACTTACGTACCATCCTGTCGTGTATAGAGCGACGGACCACATTATCCGTATCTTCCGATATTGTCCTTTAACCAAGATTTTTATTTTAACGATGCAATGTACATTTGAGAACTTTATTGTTTGCGAATTCCGGACCGGAAGATGTCTGTGAGCGATGGATTGTTGACGAATAATGGCTGTGATTGTTGTTGGATTAGTTGCAACTATTGATTGAGATGAATGTCCTGATTGATATGCCCGTTTTCGTGATTGTACATGTTCCTCTGACCGGTCTGTTGAACCGTGCAATATTTTCATGTGTCTAACCAACTTCTTATAATCTTTCGAGGCATACAAACAATATTATTTGCAGTCGTTGATTATGAAGTTGTTTCGCCATGAACGTAATTGTTGCGGGAATGATTTCACTTAATTTTGCACTGAAGTGTTGTCCAAATTGGATTCGTCTACATCCCCAATACTCTCCTTGGTGTTGTTGTAGCCTCCATCAACTGTGTTGCATTTGGAGTCAATTTTCAACCCAATACGCCCAAAATCATCCTTCGAATTTGACACTTTCGCAGTGTATGAGCAACGTCGTAAAAAAACCAGAAGTATGTGAGTCGAATTCCACTTTTTTTAAGCATTTCAAACGTTTCACACTCGTTTAGCTTTACCGACCATGTTTTCATCAAGTTTTACTGCCTTAAAATTCAAAAATTAAAAAAAAAAAATTTCGAAGCGCCCGAAAATTGTGTCCGGCCATTTTCTCACCCAAGTTCCTGTATGTCCCTTACGAAAACTTAAATTTACTAGAATTTTGTTTTGCTTGGTACGACCAACATTGACAAATTAACAGAAGAAAAAGAAATTACGCATGTAATGTCGATGAACAAAGTTCAGTTGAGAGATGTAGCAATCAAACAAAATAGTTTATTTGAGCTAAAGGAATTACACTTCATTCTCTGCTCCTACCGATAAAAGATGTTAGTTAACTCCATTGTCTGTTCAAAAATTGTCCTCAATAACTTTCATTTCGAACGTGATTGCTTGGTCTTTCTGAGTTATGCATCATAGTAGATTTTAGATTTATCAGTTCGGGCGATCATTTCTGATCTTGGAAGACAGATCTTGCGATCCTTTGTTCCTAACCCAATCATCATTTGAATCACGCAGACCTTCCTGCTTGCTCTAAGAACCTGTGCAAAATACCAGGTCCAAGGTGGACGACATCCTCCCAGCAGCCTGCGTCTCAGTTGAGAGGACTTGGGGCATTCGCATATCACGTGAATACCCGTTTATTTTTCTTTTCTGCACCCAGTGTCCCGTTATCGCTCCGACCACTCTTCTAATGCGATGCCTACCCATACCTAGCAGACTCTTGGCCCATTCAAAATTCGGGGAAAAACGCTTTGAATGAACGCCTCCTTCGCACCTATTCCAGTACTTCGCATGCCTTTGCATCACCCAATCTCTCATCGCTTTCGATCAAACTGATCGAGCAATCGCCAAATACGTTTCAGAGCCGTCGAGCCCGCTAGCTCGTCCGCCCTCTCATTTCCTTCTACTCCAGAGTGTCCGGGTCAGATTATAATGACTTGATTACTCTGACCTGTCGAGTTCACAAGTTTGGAAGTGGTAACAGGTGAAACCAGTGCTCTGATGATCTTCTTTACTGTCTGAACATATAAAGGATCTGTTTTCCCTGCTCGCCCTCCGGTAGTGATTTGAGAGCTCCTGCAAGCACTGCGAAAACTTGTGCCTGAAAGACACTCGCAAGGACTCCCAGATGGAACTGATTTCCCTTTCCCAAGTTCAGGATTTGCCCCCGTTCCTACAGATGTTTTCGATCCGTCTGTGGATTCTACCACACAGTCACCCGGTATGTCAGCAGGCCAGACATCCTGCCTATTCGGAATTCTTAGATTTCTGATCGACGCGGCCAACTGGCCTTGAAACACAGATATTATGATCCTTTGTTCCTTCCCCGCTACTCTTCTATTTCTATTCGGAATTCTTACGCTGAATCGATTCTAGGCGTCATCTTGTCCCTTGGCATGCCAAAAATCGGGTCAGAGATCATCCTCATAATTTTCGCGTGTCCAGCGCCAGTAATACCAATGCAAACTAGCCTCTGAATTTCACTAAGCAGCTTAAGCGCACATTCAATTTCGAGCCTAATCACAGCCTCATATATCGACATAATGGCCTTTGACTTCAGGCCTCAGTTCCTCCCGAAAGAGCTTCCATAGTAAAGGATTATATTGAGCGTTATATAGTTCTGTCAAGTTGAGCTTTCACACAAACCTTAATATAATGACCGCTTAACTGAGACATTACAACTAGTAACAAAGTAACAATATATTAATCCATATTACATAAAAGTCCTTTACATTCTCTGCAGTTTACTGAAATTCTTTAAGTTTTTCAGATTAGATACATGGTATCCTACGGGTCTGCATTGCCTTACGTAACCATTTCGCATTCTTAAATAAATTGCGATTTCGACTAAAGTTCCGAGAATTTTTTTGTTACAAACGACGTAATTTTCAGAAATGGAAACTGGTAACTTATAACGAGAGTTCTACAATCACTTCTTTGTTTTCATTTCACATTTACCTAGACAAGTACAAAAATAAATCAACGAAGGTGCTTCTTTGTTATCAACGAAAGCGCGTGATTATTTTCAAGAAACAACTGATAATGACTGATATCCATGGGGTCTCCTGAATAATGCACCCAGAAAAAAGTTCGACGTCTCTAATGTGCATTAGACCTGTTCAAAATATAGCATTTTCCGATAGTTGGGGGGGGGGGGGCAGCCCGGAAAACGGTGCCAAATGGTCCCCCGAGAAAAAGTCTCTGAAATCTGAAGGCGGTGCTCAAATCGAAAAACTGAAAAAATCGGTAAAAATAGGGTACATTTGAGTTTTGTCCATTTTAGACAATATTCATTATTCTGGTCGACCCTCAACACTCAAGCACTTTTCAATTCCCTTAAGTTTTTTTGCTATTTTTCGATTATGCTCGAAACAATAATGAATAAATAGAAGCAATTAGTTGCGTCACGAACTCTTAAGCATTTAGCAGTGCTGGTAGCTATGTCCTAGAACCTCTTATACTTATTCCACTTTCTTACTTATTTACTTGCTTATCAGCCTTACTAACCCAAGCATGTTTTGGCTGACTATACAACGTTTCTCCATCTGGAGCGATCCTGGGCCAGACTTTTCCACTGCCCAACGTTCAACTTTCGCGCGTCTTCTTCAACACCATCCAGCCATCTCTTCCGGGACCTTCCTCTGGCTCTGTTGTTGTCGAATTTTCGGTCCATTACCTTCTTTGGCATTCGATCCTCGTCCATTCTCACTACATGACCTACATGACCCTCGCAGTCTGGCACATTTAATAGCACCGACTAGTGTTTCGTCCCCTTAGATTTCTGTCAGCTCTCTGTTCGTTCTTATCCTCCATCGTCCTTGTTCGCATAGTGGTCCACATATTGTTCTTAGCACTCTCCTCTCAAAGCAGTTCAGTAGCGTTTCTTGCTTCAGTGTCAAAGACCATGTTTCACAGCCGTACATTATGATGGGTCGGATCAATTGTCTTGTGTAAGCGAAGTTTCGTGTTTCGACTGACCAGCGAGTTTCTAAATAGGTGTTTCAGTGCGTAGAAACATCTATTTGCCTGCATCAGTCTCGTCTTGATCTCTTCGTCTACGTCATTCTCAGTGTTTAGGATTGAGCCAAGGTACTTGAATGACTGGACAACTTCGAAATTGTAATCGTCAATTGTGATGTTTTGTCCAATACGCGATCCCTGTTTCCTGTTTAGCGTAAGATATTTCGTCTTATCCTCACTGATTTCCAGTCCAATCGTGTCTGCTTCCCTATCCATTTCGACACACTCTGCATGTGTAAAAGCGATGAAGAGTTGGGTGCGATCACTGAGCATTGTAGACCAGGGCCTATTTTTGAGAAAATTTGTGAAAATTTGAGAAAATTTGAGAAAATTTAAGAAAATTTTAGAAACTTTTCTCAAGTTTTCTCAAATTTGCTTAAAATTTCTAAAAAAATTTCTGAAAATTGATGTTTTTTAGGTGTTTTCGGGCATCCTAGAATTATTAACATAAGTACTAAGGGCTGAATTTTCAGCCATCCGTTCATGCTTGGTTTCTTGTGTTTTTTTTCATCTGCACGACCTCTAATGTGGTTCAGAATACACTTTACGTCGATTCTTATTAGTTCTACACTCATTTTAACTTGTTTGAGAGAAAATTTGAGAAAATTTGAAAAAAATTTCTCAAAAATAGGCCCTGTTGTAGACTGAGATTATTAATATTATTATATTAATATTATATTATATTATATTATATTAATATTATTATTATTAATGATCACAACTGCATGAATGCGAGAAGTTTTTTTCACTGAGGCTTGAGCCTTAGACTCTGGGAAGTAATGTGGTCCAACCCGAAACAGTATCTAACATAGCACCTGCTACTCTAGACAGGTTCCTGGTCGGGACTGGGAGGTTCTCAAGGTGTACATGACGAATGGATAACGAAACAAAGGATCATCAGATCTGTGTTTCATGCTTCGACCCATGCTGATAAATCTAAAAAAAGAAATCTGCCGGTATTGAAAGACCTCAACTGTTAGCAGTTTAGATTTGCAATGCGGGCGTGTAGTGATGCCGCTTCCTGAAGAGAAAAATTCGGTACGAAATAAGAATGATCCCGCAGATTGCCACGCTCTATGGTAATGTTCATAGTCAAACGTGCCAAATTTCATATGATTTGATGTTAGTATAATTAATTTTTTAAAGATCGAAAAGAGAAAATTCGTTGTTCGCGTAAACAATTTAATTAGTTGGAAAAAATATCAAATGTTATATCACATACAATATAATGGAACATTTCCGCATAAATGGAAGTTTTATAACTCAAGTACTGGTTACTAACGTGTGAAACTAAAGAGGTGTCTTGTAGTGCTAATAGAACCTCCAGAAACTATTTTGTCATTTGACATGAAAAAAATTATTGGAACCAATCATTCAGAACATGAATCATTGCGAATATCAAATGATCATTTGGAAATTCAAAATATCTATTTTCGGTTTTTAATTATAGGTTTAGTTGATAATTTTGTCATTTCTAAAGTGACCACATTTGATCACGGCCATTTGTGAATATTGAGTCGCCCTTCACAACAAAATTGTTGCTATGCCATGTGACCAAGCTGGAATTATAATGACACACAATATCACAAAATTCATAATGCATATTCGTATTGTGAGACCGGAGTAACTGCAAAAAATATTCTAGTCGATTGGTTTGCAATCCACATAATTTTTTGAATTACATCAATTCGGCTGTTCTTGAAAAATGGAAAGAAGGAAAAATTTCAGGCATGAGGCCCCTGAAACGTTCATACTGAAAGAACTATAATGTATCTAATGAAAGAAGAATAAAAGGTAAAAGACAAAATACTGTCAACATTTCGTAGTTTTTTCCTATCTATGGGATTTTTTAGTTTGGTTTTATTTGGAAATTAGATCCTTTACAAAATCAGCTTGAAAACTACACTAACTACTACTGAGCAAAATTATTGCAGTTCTCTTAAAGCTGAAATGTACCAGATCAATACACTGAGGCCAATCCTCGTTGGGCCTATTGTGCTGTATTTCTGTTTCAAATTCCCCTTTCGGGCCCGTCTAGCCATTTGCTACCTGTAATGAAAGAAAGCACATCAGCTAAATTTGACTTTAACGGACCAAGTAAAAGTTTCCTAAAAGCCTCGTTCTCAGAGCTTTTAAAGCAGGGCAAGCGCATATAAAATGTCTTGCCGTTTCCAGCTCTAAGCCGCAACCTCTGCAAGTCGGATCGTTAACGATACCCATCTTGTTGAGATGATATCCCAAGCTGTTATGACCAAGTAAAAGTTTCCTAAAAGCCTCGTTCTCAGAGCTTTTAAAGCAGGGCAAGCGCATATAAAATGTCTTGCCGTTTCCAGCTCTAAGCCGCAACCTCTGCAAGTCGGATCGTTAACGATACCCATCTTGTTGAGATGATATCCCAAGCTGTTATGACCTGTTAAGATCCCACTTAACCGGCACTACAACCCATTAAGGGTTTTGGCCACCAACCAGCTTACGTAAATCCGCTCTGCTGAAACTCAGCAGAAATTCAGTCTTTTTAGCGTCACATCCCGCCAAAAATTCCTTTCATTATCTGCATGTCTCGGCAATTCTCGGCCAAATTTTGCATGTAGTGTATCGTTGGAAAGCTGAAAAGAGTGGCTCTGAGGGTAAAATAGTCTCACCACGTTTTACATTACTGTTTACGAATGCTGAAGGTACTTCCTCATGGGTCTCTATGAATCTTGATACTTTGTCTAAAAAATGAACTCGACGTAGAATTAACTCAATTAAAAAACACTCCATTTTACATAATTTCGCCCGGAGAGTCGATTCCATGCAAAAAATATGATTGCAAAAGGGTACTTGAGGGATCACAATACCGAAAACGGTCGATATAATGGTCCATAAATGGTCCATAGGAATTGAATGTAAGCTAATTCATGAAGTGCTATTGTTTTGAGTCAATTGTATTGTATTTAGAGGCATTCGTAAACTACCATAAATAACGCCAGAAATCGACAAGTCCGTCAGCTATCTAGGTTTAGCCAAACTATTTTTATCTGAAATATCAATTTGAGTCAGATTTTAGTCATTTCACTTAAGCTTCAGCCACTGAAAACGTGTAAAAACCAAGGTTTTGATATAGTAAAAAATTGAGCCGGGCAGTCCTACGAAGCATTTTACAAAATAGCGAATATTTGTCACCCAATCATGTACTTTCGATGCCACACCGTGGATTTTTTAAACGTCTTTTCCTTCATCAATCGGGACACCCTACAATGCACTAGCAACCTGTATATACTAACCTAACATATAATTTGGGCAACATATAACAAATACTAAATCAAAATTACCGTACATTTTTCTTTGGACAGTGATTGCCCCACTTTCAGGGGTGATGTGCACTCAACTAGGCCATATTCTGCAACAGCACACAAAGCTTAACATTGAGCAATGATAGACAGGTTTGATACATAACCACTGTAGACTAGTGTATCAGTTTATAACGGCCTTTGCCTCTTTCCGACTATAAAGTTGAGACACTTCCTAAGACTGAGGACTCCCGACTTACAACTATAACCTATTTTATTGCCTAAAGGGCAATATTGAAATACCCGTCCGCAAAAAACCTCTACAAAGTCCTAAAAAAATCCTAAAATTAAAAAAAAACGGTTCAAAAAAATGAAAAAGAAATTTTTCACTCAAATTTTCAAAAAACATTTTTCTGTACTTTTCTATCTCTAAAACACTGCACAAAAAATCGAGTCATTAAAGGAATGTTCACGAAAAGCCACCCAGAATTGTGATGGATCGCCGTGATCGTTCCAGATTTCGTGTCAAAAATCGTACGCGTGAGTTGGGCCCACACTAAGGACTCTGCAGCCCGAACAACTAGACAAATTTTCACTAATTTAATTTTCATGAATTGTTCTCTGCTTTGGTCACAGACATCAACCTTGTTAAGCAATTTTCTATTTTCTCCCCTTGTCATGAAAATAACTATTTCTAGCGACGACACCCGAGACACATATTTAAATTTCTCTATGTGTACAGTGTACACAGCAATCAGGAAATAAATTTGGAAAAAATGTAGCTTTTGCTATGTCGTTTTTCTCTAAATAAATTAGCGTAGTGAAATTTTCGCAATAAAATTGCTATAGAAGAAATCAATGATGTAGTCTAGCTAGCGGCGAATATTTATGAAATATGGACAAAACATTTAACGGCAAAGAAAGTTCATTTATCATTAGAATTCGCTTGAATGCAGACTTAAATTGCAAGAGATTCAGGTTACGTTATGTTACGCTCGATATCATAAGGATGGCTTTCAACGATCAATTGTTTCTTAATAATGACTTAAAAATGTGACAATGGACGATTTGCTGAAACTGACTGGCGAACAAAGTGACAGTTGCAAAGTCCCATGGAACAAACATTTTTGGAAATCTCTTTGCACACAACTTCCGAGGCATATAGGAACAAAAACGTGAGGAATATCGGAATTGTAATTACGACCATATTAAGTTGCATTGGGGGAATTCTGTATAGCACCAAAGCAGCGTTCCTAGGCACACCCAGGCTTTATAATTTCGGTAGTTGTGAATTTGGTGCATCGTACATAGAAGAATGACAAATATGACGTCACCCATATTCGATGAATTCTGTGTACCAATATCTGAGTCTGACTTTGGACGGAGATGCAATTAGCACCAGAAGAAATCCTAATGGTAAAATGCTAGCTGCCGTTAGGCCTGGTTCGGAATTCACGTTAAGCTTGTGGTCCAAAAAAATGCCTGTCGTTCAAACACATTGATGGGGCAAACCGGCATTATATGCCCTACAAGTTTTTGCACCCAGTACATCATAGATGGCACTATGTTTGTGCCCAATTTTCCACTGAAACAGTAAAAGCGTTGGTAACGAAAGGATCTCTAAGAGAATCCATGTGAGTAAAAAGCTCACAAAAAATTGCGGAACTAGTAAATAAAATGATCTAGCCTCTGATCCGGAAGGGTTTTAACGGCGGATTATTATTATTAGGTTGCATTGGAAATTTCCCAAAAGGCAATATTGAAAAACTCGAACGTACAAAAACAAATTTTAAAAAAAATTACAGGAACGGAAAAGTGAAAACCGACAAATTTCTGATTTGTATGGTCGTACCCCTTCGGTATTCTTGGGTGGCTGGTTTTTTTTTTGGTAAGTGGTTGAGAAGTATCTGGCCATTTTTTGGACGGAGTGACTAGACTGTTCCGTAGGTTTCTTTGAACCATCATTTTTAAAAATTGATTTTATACAAAAAATGTATTATGGTCAAAGTTATACGTATTTATTGGTATGTCCATTGAAGTGAGAAACACTTTTTAGCAGGTTTGAGCTCGTCCGAAGGCCGCTAGCTTTTTTCAGCCACACACTAAACATTTTTTTTACATTTCCATTTTGAAACATATGTAAGGGACCCGTACGTATCAGAATAGATGTGGCAAACAGAGTTGATGTTACGAAAAGACTCGTACGTATTTAAGTCAGTATTGCCTTAACCCTTAAGTGCATGAAGTTACGCCCACATTAAATTGTATTGGAAATTGCCGTTAGGGCAATATTGAAAAACCTGTCCGAAGGAACTGTGCGAAAAAGCCCTCCCGAAAGCGCAAAATTCCCCAAATTCCCCAAGTAGACAAAAACTTTCTCTACGCAGTGCGAAAAACCATTTTTTGGGCTGGCCTTAGACCGATTTAGCGCCTTCAGGAGAGGCCTCGGACAAACACTTCCATAGACAGAAACATTTCGCTCAATTTTCTCTACAACACAGCAAAAAACCATTTTTTTGTCTAGGGCAAATCTTAGGACCGACCAAGGGCCATAAGGAATACTTTGGACACATACTTCTATAGAAAAAAATGTTTCCCTCAATTTGCTCTGCAACATAGGTCCGACCTTAGGACCGACTTCAGTCCTAAGCAAAGGCACCGGGCCCAAATTTGTTTTTGAATATAATTAGGTAGTCGGTTACCTCTTCAATAGAAAAAGAATCAACAAAATCAGTTAGGATTTATCCAATTATGCAAACAAACACGATGGGCACAAGTAGATACTAAGTTTTAGGGTCCGTACTGAATCACAGGCATTCCGTACTGAATCGCAGGCGTTTCCGTACTGAATCGCAGGCGTTTCCGTACTGAATCGCAGGCGTTTCCGTACTGAATCGCAGGCGTTTCCGTACTGAATCACAGGTGTTTCCGTACTGAATCACAGGCGCTCCCGTACTGAATCGCAGGCGTTCCCGTACTGAATCGCAGGCGTTTCCGTGCTGAATCGCAGGCGTTTGTTTCCGTGCTGAATCGCAGGCGTTTGTTTCGGTGCTGAATCGCAGGCGTTTCCGTACTGAATCGCAGGCGTTTCCGTACTGAATCGCAGGCGTTTCCGTACTGAATAGCAGGCGTTTCCGTACTGAATCGCAGGCGTTTACGTACTGAATCGCAGGCGTTTACGTACTGAATCGCAAGGGTTTCCGTACTGAATCGCAGGGGTTTCCTCACTGAATCGCAGGCGTTTCCGTACTGAATCGCAGGCTTGTAGAGTCGCCGGTTTTCACTTTTCCGTTCCTGTACTAAAAAATTGACCTGTCGAATGAAAACATATGCAAGGGACCCGTACGCATCCGCATAGATGTGGCAAAAGGAATCGATGTTACAAAAAGACTCGAACGTATTTAAGTAAATATTGCCTTAACTCTTAAGTATATGCAATTACGCAACGCAACGACGCTAAAAACCTCTCTAAACCCTTAAGAGAAGCTCAGAATTTAGAACCGACCTAGAGCATTTAGGAGAGGCCTCTACCCCATATTTAGATGGACAAAAAAGTTCGCCACTGTTTTCCCTACAACACTGCACAAAAAACCTAATCATTAAAGGAATATTCACGAAAAGCCACCAAATATCGTGTAGGGTTGCGTAGCTCGAGTTTGGCACAGATTTTCACTAATTTAATTTTCGACCAATTTTGCACAAATTCAATCTCGTAACAAATTTGTTGAATATCTTTCCAGAAAAAAAAGATTTAACAAATCGGATAAGATTTACCGTATTTATGTAGAAAAAACACTTTGAGCCCTAGCAGAGACTCAGTTTTAAGGCTTTGGCTGAGCCCAAAAGCTCAAAATCAAAAAAGTTTCTTCCGTAAGTTGTCAGGCATGCGCAGATCTTTCAAAAAAAAAGTTTTTAAAAATCGGTCAAGTTATCGCGGTGACAGACGGACGGACGGACATTTTTTATTGCCTATTCGTCATTTAAGGAAAATGATCGATGGGTCTAAAAATATTTAGAAAAATCGGATAACATTTATTCAAGCCGCCCTTGTCCTAAAAACGCTCTTCAAATTCAAAATCACTTTTACGATTAGCTCTCAAAATCGGTCAAGATTTACTCTAGTGTTGAGAGAGGGACACCCGGGCAATTTTTTTTTTTTTTTTCAGATTTCTGTTATTTGGAGCGCGAACATCTCGACAAAAGCATAAGTCCCGTTAATTTCGTACGGGTCTAAAAATGGAATCCATCTGATTCACAGCATCAAATAAGTACGATCTGATAACAGGATTTTACAAATCCATTGCTTCTAGACAGTAGCGGACTACCCCATGTGCAATTCGGTACCGACCACATGGCGCTGGAAAAATTTGTTTTGAGGGAAAAATTTGAAGTTAAATATATAGCGCCAAATTATAAAATTACATGTCGTGCACATTTCAAAGTAAAAAGTAAATTTCTACGTCATAAGGATTTTCAAGTCTCAAAAGTTTCGCCTGCGACGCATCAGTTTTGCTCGATACCAATCTAATTTCTAATCTAATATTTTCGTCAAAGAAATTTTCTCTTCGATCAAATATCAATAAAAAGTTGTTTTGACTAGCGACGTTTGCTGCTTATCGGCCATATCTGCTAAAATTTAAGTTCTTAACGATAGTCAGAAACTGTCTGCTTTCATAGAAAAACAGATGTGCACTTCGAATCAATAAAAATTTTGCCTGCGGCGAGAAACATAATGTTAAGTTTCAAAATGACCTGGCTTCTTTATGTTATAGATAGCTTGTTGCGAAATCGGTTAGCTTTGACGATGTGATACACACAAAATGTTATTAGTCTTTAAAATTTCGTAGCTGGGGGCGGCAAAATTTGGTTGCCAAGGGCGGCAGTCCCAAAAGTTAAACAAAATTGGCGCTAAATTTTCTTATGCCAGAGGCGCTGGAAACCTTTATCAGCCCCTGCTTCTAGTGTATATTTAAATTTTCTCCTGTCAATTTATTCATTTCGAGCTATTTCAAACCATTGCACCATTACAGGAGTTTCAACGCATTGTGGACGAGGCAAGTGTTGTGGTTTTGATTACACTTGGACAAAGTCTTGAGAGGAATATGAAAATCCAAAAACATTTTAGTGATATGGTATCGACTTTTGAAAAACATCCGGATCACGCATTTCTTTGGAAGCTACATCCGCATGAACTTCGTGTGGATAACAGATTGCCTAAGAATGTTTACGTGCACCCAAATCTGCCTGAAAATGATATTCTCGGTAAATTTTCTTTCTTTCAATATTATGAATTATCACATGGACAGATATTTTTATCGTTTAGCATTTTACAAAACGAAACTCCTTATTTTACATGGCGATATATTGAATGTCGAACGAGCTATGTGGCATGGAGTTCCTATGTTGGGGTACCCGGCGACAAATGAAGATCATGCGGTAAATGTTACACTACTCGAAAATTGATTACAATCTTACGTTTCTTTTCGACAGACCATGGAAAGGTGTAAAGAGATAGAAATTGCTGAAGTAATGTACGATGAAGGACATGGTTGGGACGAGGAATCATTTCGTCAAAAATTTTATACGCTACTGGGTAACACTCAATTCAAACATAATGCTCTGCAGATATCAAGGGCTCATAAAGATCAAAAAGAGAGTCCAAGGGAAAGAGCTCTATGGTGGATTAGATGGGCGATACGAAATCCTCATGCTACTTATTACAAAAGTGCCGCAAAACATTTAGATACTTTCAAGATTGACGACCTTTATGCGTTTTTCTTTTTACTGTTTTCCATAATACAAATTGTGAATTTTATGGCGTGGACTTTTGTAGTGTATCATCAATGGTTCGTGTTTGCTGTAAATTGGTTAGAACAAAGGAGTCAAACATTTAGAGAATTAAAAGAGCATTTAACGAACAGACGCAATTCACGTCCATTTGAAGAATATCAACCTCGAGTTGAACATCAACCACAACAACGCAGACAAAGGCGAAACGGCAAAAAGAAAAAAAATGACTAGATAGGAGATAAAGCATCATTTTTACGAACAAATTAATATTAGAATTGTGAATTTTTGATAATGCAATGTCTTTCCTACACAATAACGAATGCCTTTTTCTTTACTCAACCGACCGAAATTTTTGTTAAAAAAGGGAGTTCGTTTCAAAGTCTTTCAAAGTCTTGTTCTAGGCGGTAGAGAGCTTATAACTTTTTCTACGGCGGTTTCGTCTTTGTGCTAAAGCTTTTCATACTAGTTGATATTTAAGAATCGGCCATTCATAAAGTATAAAAACCGCTACCGGCTGGTGCGTTTTTCTCGAAAGATAGAGTGTTTTGTTAAATGCTCTAGCCGGTAGAGAGCTTAAAACTTTTTCAATGGGCGGTTGAAGAAGTTAAAGGCTTTCTACCGGATATAACAACGGTCAGAATTCACGCGTTTATTCGGTACACTTTGGCATTAGCTGACGCCGCTCTAAAAGCGTGGATTTGCAGACTCTTTTGTTAGAGGAAGATTTGTTAAAATGTAAGCGAATAAGTTCCGCGGAACCGTACGAGTCCCGTAAGAAGGATTCCCACTGTATTAAATTACTGATTATGCATATTCATCTCGATTGGAAATTGTCAAAATGTCAATTTTCTCTAGAACATGACAAAAAAAAAGTTTTGGGCTAGGGCCGACGTAGGACCGTCCAAAGGCCTTGAGGAGAATCCTCGGACCCACATTTCTATGGACAAAAGAAAATTGTTTTGGGCTAGGGCCTACCTTTAGGACCGACCTAGGGCCTCAAGGAGAGGCCTTGCACCCATGTTTCCATGAACAAAAATGTTCCACTCAACTATCTCTGGGACTGACCCGACAATTTTTGGACTTTATACTTCACATGACAGACTCAGTGGATCTCGCCGACCCCAGCCAGAGAAATTGTTATCGTTGACTCCTTTGTCCTCCTAGTCCAAATTTGGGCGGACAGTTACTATTTCAGTGAGACAGATCGCTGTTCGCTAGACATTCGGACAACGCTGGTCGCCACCTGTCATGCTGGTACTAATATCTCACTGTAATTATACAGTGAGAACTAACAACAACTGCCGCCGCTCGGTCTGACAGTCGGACTAACTACTTAATTTGCTTGATATTTTTGTAAATCTTTTATTTAATTTAATTTTTTTACCTGGTACCTGGTGTGGCTTTATGCAATCTTATCTTACCATTTTTGAGCCTACCAGGTCTTTCCGTGTTTTTTCAACTATTTACATGTCCTTTACTTATGTGTCCGTAAGCATTCAGTTGTAAAAAGGCGATCTTAATCATTTCAGCGCTTTTTCCAGCATATTTTCACATTTCCGAACGTCACCATGAGCCTTTACGTGGCTACCTGTACCGATTGACTAATATTTTCACTCTTTGGTCATTAACTTGCTTGTCGTTCCATTTTGTTAGCTGAGCAGCCGGAAAGAGGGCGACCACACGACAACAGTCACTTTCGTCTTCTTCAAAAACTTTAAGTTTGACCTGCGCATCAAGTCGACTTGGGCAATTGCCACGATAACAGTTTGGTGTGGAACCAACTGTCGGCAATGAGGGAGATGAACCCACTGCCTGAGCGCTCGCCCAAGGTCAACGAAAAATCATGGATAAAACAAAATGTTCGGGACAATGCACGTATACGTTCAACATACTTTCGAGTCGCTTGAATTAGTATTTACAATGAATTCACGGATATTATTTCATTTTTAAAATAAATTTTACGGAGAAAAATATTTTCGCGACCATCCACTATCACCGCCCAACCGGGAGAAGTCGTTCGAACACGAGAAGAAGACTCTTGCAGCGTTTCTGGATCTAGAGGGAGCTTTCAACAAAGTGATTTTAAGAGCCATTAATGCCGCAATAGACCGTGTCTTGTCACCGAACCTCAAGTGGTGACATCTATATTTTTTTCATAGCTGAATTAATGGATAATGGCTATGTTGAGCAAAGACCTATTCGGTGCTCACAGGACAGGCCTTGTGGACAGGGGATGTCCACAAGGTGGCGTTCTTCCGCAAATACTCTGGAATATGACCGTCGATGATTTACTCGTCAAGCTCAATGAAGCAAGATATCACACGATAAACTCGTTTCAACATTTTTATGATTTTTTTTCTGTGCAGATTATTAATACCGCGACTTTGAGGAGGTTTTGTGCTCATTGATGAGCAGAGCGATTCGAATAGCAGAAAAGTGGTGCAGTAAGTCAAGGCTGTCCGTCAATCCGGACAAAACCGGACTTATTATGTTCACTACGAAGCGGAAGTGAGCGGATGCTTTTTGGCACTTGCCTCAGCTTGACGAAGAAAGTCAAGTATCTCGGAGTCATTTGGGCCTAAAACCGGTGGTTTTGTACTGGATGTATAGATCAACAATATAATTTCGTTTATTCGGCATTAGTACAATTTTGTCAACTAATTAAACAATTACTTCCTTATAATAAATAAAAAATCTCCTCCATCTTGTCTTCGGTCCTGAACGTTCCCATCACTGCTGCCGCGTTCCCACGTTGAATTGCAGGAAAGCCTTTGTTCTCGGTTCATTCGTTTTGATGGCGATCATTTTGCTTAGAGTATTGAAAAAACTTGTGGCTTCACTCCTCAGTGGGCCCATGGTTGCCACGGCAAAGGGGACGAAAATATAATTGTTGTCGATGAGCGAGGAGTATTTCGCTGTCTTCCCTCGTGCTTTGTCTTCAGCTGTTCCTCCTGCTCGATTTGCGCTTAATTTCAAATTGGTTGGTGCGAAAGTCGCATCCCATATCAACGTGCTGCCCCTTGACCACGGAATGAGGGTCATGCCATCCACTCTTTTACCATCTGATCGTGACAAGCCGACTGGTTCCAGTCCGGCCGATACATCAGCTGACACCAATGCCCTCTTGATGATAGTGTTGATCTCTGCGTGTCTTGCTTGCGACACTTTAGACCATGACGCCCTTTTCTATCGACCGTGTCTCCGCATCGCATCTACAAATATGTGGCGCGCAAATGTCCAGTTCCAGCCTCAATCCGGTGATCACCCGAAAGGCAGCGTCCCAATCGACTTTGACGGCAGCGCGTGTATCCAAGCGCCTGATTCTGGACGCTGAATTGCTAGGAGTCGTGCTTTCTCTTCAATTCCATTGAAATGCAGCCCACGCAATGTTTTCGCGACCACAATGGAACTCCATTGGCTTTGAAGTGATGGCAATTTTGGTAATTCGATTTCCCGATGCAGGCGATTCCATTCGTTTAAACCATCCTGATAGTCAGAAATTTCTTCCAAGTTTAGAGCGAGTGAATTGAACATGAAGCTCACCAGAGAAGACATTGAGTTCACTGATCACAAAAATGTTGGCAGCGCAGTGTATCGTACTTTAAGAATGCCCAAACTTCCACAACTCACAGATGCCTGGGTCCATGTTTCACTGTCGAGGTTGCTGTTTGTTAACGATTCGAATGTCATTTTGATGGTAATGAATAGCAATTTTTCAAAAAGAAGAAGGCGATATGGTAATTATCCAATTCATTCAATCCTAAACTTACTTAGGAGAAAGTTTAGAAATTCAATCTTTGAAAAAGCCGTTTCACCTCCTTCGATTTCTTTTTGAAAATTTTCTTCGATGCGTTGTCTGATATTGGCGCACCCAGTAAGGTCAATTTATTAACAACGCAGATTCCTGGTGACAGTTCCTCGAACCGACTCACCACTTCCGTTTCTGGGTTTCTGGGTTTATTTGCAGACCAATCTTGCCACAATCCCCGATTATCGTTTTAAAATTACGAAGGACACTTTCGAATTCCCCTGCAATTGTACCATCGTCCAGGTAAAATACGACAAATTCCGACAACAACGAAGCGACGAATGATTGGATTGCTGAGTTGAACAGCAGCGGGCTGTAAGGGTCCCCTTTTTGGGCTCCATTTTGTGATAGCAGTATGTAGTCACCGTAGAAGAGCAACGTCGATGTCGAGTAACACTGCCACAGGAATTGTTATATTGACGGGCAATTCACCTTTATTTCCATCAAGAATTTGTCGCGATCAATTGTAAGACCTATACGAGTATATGGCGGCATGGTTTGGGCACCACAGACCGAATTTGGTGTTGTACAGAAGAAAATATGCAAAGTTCAGCGATTGGCGTGTTTGAGTGTGACAGGAGTTATGACCTCAACGCCAACAGCGGCACTAGAGTTACTCCTGTCACTACCGCCGCTCGATCTGTTTATAAAACAAGAAGCTGAATTGGCATTGTACAGATTGTACAAGGGAGAAAACTGGCTTGCTCAAGACCGAAGTTTTGATCATATGAGAATTCTGTCGTATTTGAAGCGGAAGTTCAGAGAAGTAGAGATCCCCGAAGACGACTTTTTGTTTCGAAAGAAATTTCGAGACTAGTCTACCAAGCAGGTCTGAATGGGAGAACAAAGTGCCGCCAATAGAGGCAGACGTAGTTATGTATACAGATGGATCTAAGACTGAAGAAGGCACGGGAGCAGGAGCATACTCAGAGGAATTGAATTATAGTATGTATTTGCCTCTAGGGGAGCATGCTACCGTTTTCCAATTTGAAGTCATAGGCATTTGTGAAGGAGCCCAAGAAACGATCCAAGCTGGGATCAAAGACAAGAAAGTTTTGATTTGTACGGACAGTGAATCGTCGATAGAATCACTGTAGTCGGTCGGTCAAGTTTTCGTTCTTCAATGTTTCGAAACTCTAGAGACCATATCAAGCAAAAATTACGTAAAGCTTGCCTGGGTACCGGGACATTCTGGAATGGTGGGGAACGAAAAAGTCGACGAACTAGTAGTGCTGAATTCATTGGAGCCGAACTGGCTGTCGGAAGACGCGCGGATTTGACGAGAACTCTGGCGGGGAAAGAAACGGAAAAAGCCAACAAAATAGGTTGCAGACAATCAAAGGAATTCTTGGGGGCTGTAATAAAAAGAACACCAGGTTCCTTCTCTCAGTCTGGGCCGAGTCAAGCTTCGCTAGTTGATTGGAATTCTGACGGGGCACACATGTCTGAATTATCACCTTAACAAGACGAACCTAACTGCCGTACGAATGAAGGTTTTGTGAAGGGCATCAGAGCGTAACACTTAGGATCGAAATTCGTTCTTGCGTTAGGTTATTTTGTGGATTTTTTAAAAATGTTGGCAAATTTAAGGAAATGTTTTAGTTGATATTCTGGAATTCGTCTAAGGGGAGACTTATTCAGAAATATTCGGTCTCTACGCCAAGGAAGTCATAGCATTAGTGAAAAATGACGACAAAGCCCAGAGGTAACAAAAATATTGTAAATTTCAGCTCAGAAAATGTTCTACCTGCCTACAGACAACGGAGTTGCTTTAAATTTCTATATTTGTCAGAAAAAGTTTCCACCAAGCGCTCCACATCGATCTTTCTCTAACGTGCTCCCAATGTTTGTGTGACCGCACCCAGTTTATTAACCCAATTCATTTCCTAAGCTGATTTTGCATCTCTTGGTGTACGTGGTATGTGGTCGATCATATTCAGCTCTCGTCGTTTGATTTAACTTTTTTTTTTTCACCCAGCTCATCCTGCGTCATCGAGACATATGCCGTTTGTTTAATTGGTCGTTATGCATTTCTCGTCAGAGTTCAATCAACTATTGATAATGTCTTGAAATATGAGATGAATTTTCCTTTACAATCAATTACCTAACGTGCATATTGAATAATAAGGCGTAGAATAAAAATGAAAACAAAAATTGCAAACAGCGATTCGTTTACCATATGGCACGGTCGGTCGTATCGGGGTATAAAAAATGTGTAAATTTCATTTTATCGACAGCATATTTTGGCCCAGCACCTGTTTAAAGATCATTTCCTACCGGGAACTGAAATTCAACAAATTTTCGGGTAAAAAAGAACAGCTTTTTATTGATCAATATACTTGTAATTGGAATTAGCAAAATATCATAATTTTTTGTACAATTTTTTTTCCACTCACAGTGTCTGTAATTCTCTTCCTTATTTTTGTAAAGAAAATATTTCAATAATTGAACTTTAATGATGAACCTTTTGAAGATTCGAACAAAACTAATGACTTAATTTACAAACTAAATCGAGATTAATATTCAGAATTCGTGATATTAACTCAAAGCCCTATAAATTAATTATTCCACCAATTTGGCCGCTTAACTTTTCGATTAAATAAAATGATTAACAAACGAAAATATTACAAAAAATCATTACGAATGGTTATTTTGTTTATTTTTGTGCAAATTTCGTTTAGACGTTCAGATTTTCTGGATGGGAAAAACTGAATATTTAAACGCTATCCACTCCTTCAGTGCGTCATCGGCTTCTGTCAAAGTATGATGATTTTCATGAAGTAGTGACGTAGTGAAATATCATTATTTCGATAGCTAATGCATCGCGTCGTGAAAATCACTAGACTTTGACATAAGCCGTGGACGCACTAAAGACGTGGATTCTTAGTTCCTATTTTGCTGTTTAACTAGAGGCTTTAAAATGTTTGCTGATTTGTCTTCGTTTTACTTTTCAGATTGTTTCGTAAAAAAAACCTTATTCAGATGTATGTGCCGGACATATGGCTAATTCGTCGCTCACCTAAGTTCTCTTCTTAGAAATATTTCATATTAGATTGTGAAATTGGCGACGTTGAACATCATTTCAATTCACGTGTGAAATTTTGCAAATTTTGCGTACACATCACGCATGAAACTTGTGCTAAACTGTTGACGTTCAAAAATTACTTTCACTTTTCCGACGTTTTGATCTGTCATATTTCCAATGAGTCGAGGTAACTTTGGAATTTGTTTGACGTGTGCTCATCAATCGGCCCAGCGTAGGCCTATGTGCCAATTTTATAGTTTTCGCATCCGACGTCGATAAAATATTTCTCTCGAGAGAGAAATGCTGACGGTAGCGGCTTCATAGTTTTCATACTATGAAGTTAAGCCAGGGGCGTGACAGACTTTTGTTTTGATCTTTGCAAGTGAAGTTAGTTGCAATTGCAGCCGAAATCAACTGTTTTTTATACTTTTCAATGAAGTCAGCTGATTTTGGAAAATTTATGAATGAAATCAGATGATTTTTTGCAATGAAGTTAGCTTCGATTGCAACTGCGGCTAACTTCATGTCGAGTACTACTTGCAAAGATCAGAACAAAAGACTGTCTCTCCCCTGAGTTAAACGAAAAAATGAGAACTTCGGGAGGAAAACAAGATAAAGCAATTGAAAGTGAACGTACTCTCATATATTATACATGGGAGCAGGTTCACTTTCAATTGCTTTATCTTGTTTTTCTCTCGAAGTCTTCAAATATTTGGCAACTTTTTAGTGCCACTTTGATTTTGGTCAGAATATACAACATTTCATGGTGAAGTGAACAAGCACACCATTTTTCCACGCTAGACATATCATGAAATTCGCAGTTTTGTTTACCTTGACATAAGCCGGCGCCGCAGTAATAGTGTGGATTGTACTTTACGAAGTCTTTCACAAAAAAGTTCATTTTTATTGATCGGAAAAATGAAGTAATGTTTCAACAACGTTTCGACGCAGACACCTCAAAATTTTTGAAATGATTTTTTAACTAAAACTCTTTGCAACGACAAACTAGCGACAAGCGTTCGGCGCATATCTCTAAATTCTATCTTAACTTCCTATAAATTTGCATTGTGCTTGGTCTCAAAATTTATAATAATATTTCTTTTTATGACTGCATTGGGTACATCATTCTGCTAATCAGTCATTTGTCTCTATGCTTTAGTTAGATGGATGGAATATTTTCCCAAAGACCTACATATGGCACATGTTAAAACTTTGTAATGCAAATATTCACATTTTTAGTTCATGGATAAGTAAAACAGAGACATCTTCAGTTTAAATTAGCAAACTAACTTGCTATTAAAAATAGGAACTTTGTACAAATACATGAGTAAAAAAATTTAAAAAAAATCAATTTCAACAAAAAAAAACTAAAATTGATTTTTTAATTTTTTATGTCAATTTTTGATTTTCTTTTCTTTGATTTCGCATTTAAAACTGACAATGCTTCGTCAAAATATCTTAACTTTATTGATGAATTAAGGGAAGTTATAACAGGTGGCGTTGCTGTCACCAAAGTAGCGATAGCAGCGCCGCCTATTATCACTTCTCTGGAATAAAATTAAGATTTTTTAAGGAATAACTCTGATTCGTTATTCAATTTTTACATAATTTTAATGAAATCAAAAGTAAAATTATAATTACACAAAATAAAAATTAATTAAATGAAAAATCTATTCATTAGGAGATCAAATAAATCATTTGTTGGTAATTCTTATATTTAAAAAAAATATATGTTTTTTATATTAAAGAGATGTAATTTTAAATATAATTCATTATTTTTCATTTAATGTTAAATTTATCACACAAAAATAAATCACAGAACAAATGGAAAATTTCTAGTCTATTGGTTGATTGAAGAAAAACGTTTTTCTTTTCAATGGTTTTGTCTTATTTGGATAAAAACACAAGTTTTGTCATTTCGTTTAAAAACTTCGACGTTAGGCTTTTCCTACACATTAAGAGCACGTCGCAAAAGTGAGAACTGTCAAATTTGCGATGTTTTTTTTAGAACAGAATCCTGCGTAAATGACAAGTTATTCATAATTATACCTCATGTACTGTGAGAGGATAGCTGATAGATGAATCAGAATTTCGAAAGTTTAAATATGAAGGCACAAATTTGCTTTGAAATAACATCGCAAAGGAACTTTCAATGCGATGATTTTCCAAATCAACTTTCGACCTTCATATTCAAAATTTTTGAATTCTAGATGAATACATTCGTGAAACAGGAACACAGTACATTAGCTATAATTTTAATGAATTTGTTATTTACGCAGGATTCTGTTTAGAAAAACATCGGAAATTTGACAGTTCACATTTTTACGACGTGAGATGGTCCATGAAATTAAAAGGAGTGAGATTTCCAAATGAGTCCCTGACAAAAAAATTTCCATGGTCTTGATCATAAGCGATTTGTTGTCTTTATTGCTATGATATGAATAAGGAAAATCTAAGGTTAGCGCTTCACACGAACGTAATACACATTGACTATTTCTCTCGTCATTTAAATACGACGACATGTCACTATCAATGGTGGACATGTCATAGTTGTGTGATGGTTGTGGCCGTCTTATAAAAATAACTCCACGGTATTTTTGATGCGTTGTGGGAGAGAATTCGTTAAATCGCTTGTGACCAATGGAAAGCTTAGGCCAGGGACTCATTTGGAATTGTATATATCTGTCCCACACATTTAACTTTCCAGGACCACCCTACGTGTATGACATTTCCATTATCGAAAATCACCGAAACGAACGCGCAAGCTATAACCAAAGATTTATGCTTACATTTATCTTTTATTTGAATAAGACAATACGATTTAAAAAAAAGAACAACAACAACAAAATGTAGTTAAGAAAAACGATTAGTTGACAATGCTTTCTTTTACTAAATTGAAATGAATACCAAAAGTTGTCTGCGAGAAAATTTCCGTCTGGTCAGTTGATAAATTATTTATTGGATTAAATATTAACCGATTTTTTGTTTTGTTTTTATTTTCAATAATATTTACATACCGATCGATGATTTTATAAGTTTTTTTTTAGTACGTTTTGTTATTTTTTTTTTTTGTTAATTCAGCTCGTCGAACGGATTACATGGTGTTTATTTAATAATAAAAAAAAATTAATTAAATAATAATTTATGGCCGTCGACGTGAAATTATTATTGGAAAACCTTAAATTCAATGAAAATATATATCTCTCTTAAATAAGGAAAATATAATTTTATTTAACTTTTCTTATCATTACTTAATGTTTAAGGTGGTCTCGTGTACACGATCGCGCTCTTAATTGATACGTAGACACATAAAACAGAGAAAAATATTATTAATTTGAAGTAGTGGGCCGTTGTTTAAATAACGTTGCCGAAGCGGTGGTGGCTACAATACGGTTACGTTTTGTGGATGGCGATAGCTTTTTCGGTGTTGGAGCCAATCGTTTGCGTTCTTTGAGATAGTCTGAAAACGAAAATAGGAAAAGTTAATAACACGCTGATTCATTGTGCGCCTAAAAACTAAATAAAAAAACATAACCAAAGACCCGTACGTATCAGAATAGGCAAACAGATCAGATGTGGCAGACAGAATAGCTGTTGCAAACAGAATAGATGTGGCAAGTGGAATAGATGTTGCAAAAAGACTCGAACGTACCTAAACAATAAAAATGAGCAAACAAATCAATGTTTTAAGTTCTTTTAGAACTATAAGAATTTAAAAGGTCCATAGAAATTATCCAAGGTAATGTCAAAGAACCCACCGAAGTACGTCTTTTGACAACCTGAGACCTTTAATTTCCACCAACTTTCTAACTGCCATAGTTCTAGAGATATGAGTCATCCCTCCCAATTCTAAAAGTGGTCATATCCCAGGATTGGGGCAATTCTACCCAAAACCTTGAGAAACGTGTTCTCTAAAATTTTATTCTCTATAACTTTGCCTTTGGAGCAACTTTCTACCTCTTATAGTTCTAGAAATATGGATCATCCCTCCCAGTTCTAGAAGTGGTCATATCCCAGGATTGAGGCATTTTTACCCAAAGTCCTGAGACATGTGTTCTCTAAAATTCTATTCTCTACAACTTTGCTTTTGGAAGCAACTTTCTATCTCTCATAGTTCTAGAGATATGGATCATCCCTCCCCATTCTACAAGTGGTCAAATCCCAGGATTGTGGCATTTTTACACAAAATCCTGAGACACGTGTTCTCTAAAATTTTATTTGCTACAACTTTGCCTTTGGAAGCAACTTTCTAAATCCTATAGTTCTAGAGATATGGATTATCACTCCCAATTCTAGAAGTGGTCACATACCAGGATTGAGGCATTTTTACCCAAAACCCTGAAACACGTGTACCCTAAAATTTCATTCTCTACAACTTTGCCTTTGACAGTTATTCTCCCTATTGCATAGTAAAGGAAATATAGACGAAAAACTGTTTTCGTATATGGCCAAGAAACTAATTTCGTCCATTCCATTGGTACCCAGACCCCTAACCCGATTCTAACAAAAAAAATTTCCCAGTTTTATGACATGATTTCATTTGACACCAAAATGAAGAATTTCCGTGCTATACTTGCTCAGATATTTGCGAAAAAGTTTCATCGACCCTCGAAATGTCATGACCGACCTCCACTTCTTCGACCATATCTTCGGAACTACTTGGCCGATTTTGCTCATCTTCGAACTTGAATCATGGGAGGCATGTTCCTTTCAGGGAAAGTTTAGGTTGATCGGTTGAGCCGTTTGAAAAAAAAAGTGGAGACGGACGGACAGACAGACGGACATTTTTGTTATTGCTAATTCGACATCTATAGACGATAATAGATGCATCCCCCAACTCCAACCTCGAACTACCCCATGTAACAATAAAATTGTTTGTACTAAACGTATAGGAACTTTGTATTTGGTACGGGTTCAAACACACGAAAATCGTTATACTTTATTGATCATGACGATACTGTCTGAAGGATAGTTTGATGATCACCATGGGGTCGAAATGTCAGTCTTCATAATCGTTTGTTTTAAGTGCAAAAGGATTTTCTTAAAGAACATCCTCAAAGGATTTTTTTTTATTTTTAATGATTTTCTATAGTTTTCTTTGATTTCCAAAGATTTTCATTGTCAATTTCTGACGATTTTTAACAATTTACCACAATTTTTAGGGATTTTCTTTGATTTCCAATGATTTCCTTGCAATTTTAAGGACTTTTTGAGGATATTCAATGGATTTGAGAATTTTCTTAACAATTGATTTTCTTTTGAGTGCTCAAGGATTTTCTACGTTTATCTGCCCTTCGGTCTTCATCTTTTAATAAAGTTCCTCAAGGGTTCCTCAACTCAACAGCCGTCCTACTACTGTCTTAATTTTCATAAGAAACAAGTCCCACAAATAGAACAAAAGAATTTTTCGGTTTTAATTGTGCGACTTGTCAGCATCATCATCGTCGTACAGTAGGAAGATGATAGATTGCCGCAAATAGGTGGAGTCACTTCGGGGACTCGCGATAATTGGGCGTATCTCAATTCCACGTTCATGGGAGCCGTGCGGTTAAGACTATGTCAGGTACGCACGTTAATATGCAATCACTTCGTGCTCCCTCCGATTAACCATTTCTAGGCTGCTAAGAATCCTCATGTCAGTAACTTCTAGGTCATGCACTAGATATCCGCAGTCTACCCAATTTTCGCTACCATACAGAATCGTTGGCCTAAAGATTGATCCGTGGATAGCTAACTTCGTCTGCTTACTTAATTCCTTCTTGTTGAACACGTGAGCCCTTAACTGACTAGCAACCGCATTAACCACCTTTCTCCTTTCCTCAAATTCTCTAACTAACAACGGAGAACATTTCTATAAGTTTATTGTTGAAATGTAAGTCAAAAACGATTTTCCAGTGTGATTCCTATGGTTTGAAACCTTTGTTCACCTTCTAGGTGACAGTTATCTTTTGAACTAGTCAATATTTGCCTAAATAAAATGCGCATGTTGAATGACATTTTGGTTTGCATGGAATCAACATGTCAAATTTCATGTATTATTGAGAGAATTCTCTCTAATAAAAAATGTCTGCCGACATGCGCATTCTATCCAAGGCACAGCGGTGCCAAGTTAGCATTTCTCTGATATTTTCTATTAAACATGAACTTGGAATTTCAGAGAAATGATAAGTTGGTGACGCCTGCGGCCAAATAGAAAGAGCGTCTGAATGACAGTCGGTATCTATGGGAGAGGATTCTCTCAAAAATGTGAGCAAATTGGCTACATTCTCTTCTATAGAAACCAGCTTTCATTCTTTATGTTCCTTCTATGTGGCCGCAGACGTACCAACTTATTTTTTCTCTGTGTAATTTTCACATGTCATTCATAAATTCATCTAAGTTTGCTGTCAAGGTTGTTACACTCCGTTCATAAAAGCAAACGTAAAAAAATTTGTGAATGAAATGTTAAAACTGCTGCTAACTTCGTGTAGAATAGAAATTAGTATTACGACTGCCATTTCTGGACAAAGAACTGACACTCGGGTGGCTGACCCGTAAACGTTTTATTCGAAAAATCAGATTGTTGTATACTCCGCGAACACTGGTAAAAAGACCACCATTTTCCCGGTAGAAACGTGGATCATGAGGGCTCACCAAATACTTCATGGATAAAACTGTGGGCAAGGAATAATTGAAGGTGTTTCTCAAAGCATGATAGTATAAGACTTGCCTGATGACCTGCATAAGTGAAGAATCATAAGACTCGATTGTCACTTATTGATAAATTTGAAACCATCATTATCATCCAAATGATAGTACTATCCCATGGACGACAAATAAAATTCTATTTTGATACATCAAAACGTGTATTTAAACGTAACGATGCTTATACACTTCCGGCAATCAGCAAAAAAAAAAAGTTGTTCTTGTAAAACGGTTTAACAAAGTTAATGAAAAGCATTCCTTCTCAGATTAAATATAATTAGAACGTTCAATGATCCATGGAAACCGGTTAAAGTAATTACAGCGCAACGAAACTGCCAGCTATTTTCTTTCTGCAACCAAGGAGTAACAGAACAATTTGCTCCCATATTACGAAGAAATAGCATAAAACATCTGTCATCAGAAAGCGAAAAAAAAGTTTCTCACATTTTATTTTTCAAAAATTGAATGAAACACTAAAGTTAGAACGCATTTATATGATTGCAAGGGTATAGAAACAGAAAACGATATCAATTTACAATAACATCGTGTCAATACACTTAGCAATTAAATTTGGTAAATTGAATTGACCTTTTGTTATCCTTGATTCTACCCACAACAACGTGTATACCATAGAAATGGATTTTTTGTGCGTTTAATAATTCGAATGTGTATAACAATGAACTGCATTCGATTTATTTGTCTTTAATTATAGCTCAGCTGAACCAGAACAGACTAAATAATAATAAAAAATTGAAAGTTAAATAAACATTCAACTATGAGGTATTTTAATGAAAATGATTGGAACGCGTACCCTCGCAATTTTTTAATGAAGTATACTTACATAGCTGCTCAGTATGAAGCAGGTAGTAGTAGAGCTTCGGTTGGACACTTAGACCAAAAAAATCACTGAAAGTTCATAAAAAAACCATTGTCATGGGTATAGGAAAGTACCGATAGAGTACTATCAGAGAAGTTAATTTTGGATCTAAATCATCGTTGATTCATTGGTGAGTCACATATGATTCACCGTAGAATCACCGATGATTCACCAAGGAATCACAGATGATTCACCAAGGAATCACAGATGATCCAACAAGGAATCACAGATGATTCACCAAGGAATCATAGATGATTCACCGTGGAAACACAGATGATTCACCAAGGAATCACAGATGATTTACCAAGGAATCACAGATGATTCACCAAGGAATCACAGATGATTCACCAAGGATTCACAGATGATTCACCAAGGATTCACAGATGATTCACCAAGGAATCACAGATGATTCACCAAGGAATTACAGATGATTCACCAAGGAATCACAGATGATTCACCAAGGAGTCACAGATGATTCACCAAGGAATCACAGATGATTCACGAAGGAATCACAGATGATTCACCGGGGAATCACAGATGATTCACCGGGGAATCATATATGATTCACCAAGGAATCACAGATGATTCACCGGGGATTCACAGATGATTCAACGGGGATTCACAGATGATTCAACAAGGAATCACAGATGATTTTGCAAGGAATCACAGATGATCCACCAAGGAATCACAGATGATCAACCAAGGAATCACAGATGATACACCAAGGAATCACAGATGATTCACCAAGGAATCACAGATGATTCACCAAGGAATCACAGATGATTCACCAAGGAATCACAGTTAATTCACCAAGGAATCACAGATGATTCACCAAGGAATCACACATGATTCCCCGGTGAATCATCAGTGATTTTTCGGAAAAGGGTGCACTGCACAGACGGACGTATAGCAAGGGTGAAAACATAAAGTAGCTATTGTCACTTAATAAACAAGCGATACACTAAATATAAGTGACGAACATAACCAAGTTAGTTATTTTCATTAATACTGCACAGTCGATTATTGCAGCTATAAACGCTCTTTACGTTCATAGTTTCATGAAGTCACAGAATCCTACGTTGCCAAACCTAGTACTTGACCATTATTATAAATTGACTCAACGGAACCCCCATCAACCTTCATTTTCTACAATTTTCAGTGTCCCTTCTTGACGCTAAACCACTTTGCTTGCGTGATTTTTGTTATTCATTTTTCTGTTAGTAAACAGAAAAAAAATTATTTCTTTCTTCATTTACAATAACCACGCTACCATCATCCAGAAGCTGTGTATAAAAACTTTGCGACCGTATCACAATGCAAACATGCAATGACCGACATCAACAAAGCGTCGAGAATAACATCGTTACTTTAAAACGTTCGTTGGCTCGTTTTTGTGCAGTGAATTCATAAAAAGATCGCATTTGGTCGTTAAACTTATTTTCTACAAATTGATGTTAACAAACGAACTTTGAAGCCAAATACCAGCTACTACGAATGAAAATATGAATAAATGCATTTATTCATGAGATAAAATTAGATATAGTGGCACTATTGTGGCATGTGATATTACAACAATTTCTGTGTAGAGTTGTTGTTTACGAATTATTTAACGAAACACATTTTTTTCAAATACATTTTCATTCTGCGGGTTTTCAAAAAATATTTTTCCTTTCATACATCTTCGGGTGATGTTACACAAAAATTGTGCGGTAAACAACTTCTGGCTTTTTTTCGGATGGAATACAATGAGAGGCATTCATGTCGATACATTTATTTAATTTAATTCGAGACCATATGGTTGTAGTTACAATACCGACTCGCAGTTAATAAAAAATAAAATATAATTTCATTCGTGTACCTTGTTTCGTTAGATAATACACGAATCTACCGAATAAAAAGTGTGTTCAGCTTGTTATTTTAGCTTGTGCTGTACTTTCCGTGTTGAGTTTGTAGATTATAATTGTGCGATAATCACTCTCCTGATACAATCAAATTTGGTTGTAGAATTGACTTAGTTTTGAGGTTCTTTTTATTGTTCGAATTTGTATCAACGATGGTAGGACAAAAACCATTTCGTTTGCGGTTTCTGAATGACGGAAAAAATAGTAATCTTTATGCTGGTACTTAATATTCATACATTCATGTTTTAACGGTCGCATCGAATGATGGAACAATTGCAATGTTGCGTCCTTGGTTTATGTATCATTCTCCCACAAATCTTACAAGAATATGTTTGCATGTCAAATGAGTTAAAGGTAACAAAGACACCTGATACGATCGAGTTACATGACTTATGGTGAGAAATAACATTCATCATCTTAACTATGGATGGGAAAAAATATAAAATAGGTTGGTTGATGGTTTTTGAAAAAAAAAAAAAAAACGTTAATTTGAGAATCTGAAGTGAAACTTTGCGCCTTTTCGTTTTCTACGACTGTCATACAAGATGTCTGAATTAAGAATTTTGTCAATAAAATACTGAAATTTCCAATGACATAAGATATGGACTTGGTTTACGTAACAAATAGGGTGAAGCATATATGAAAATTACGTAATTTGTGTAGTATGAATATTATACACCAACACATTCACGTATCTTTCAAACTTTTTTACATTTTTTGTTGAGGACTGCCAGTTCATAAGTTACAAGTTTACGCTTTAAATTATAAATTACTGATCAGTACTGTTTCAGATCAGTTTTGAAACTTATCCGTACTGATGCGT